>CM051234.1:331307738-331337836 GCA_027917425.1 Gastrophryne carolinensis
CCAGGGTACAGTAGTGCTTTGGCCAGCAAAAGTGTCTTTATCAGGCCTAATTTCAAATATGATTAGAGCAAATGCTTATATGGTCTTAAACAGAGGCTGCTTTAGTCACAGAATGGGATGCCCCGGGCAGGAATCGAGCTGCCAGGGTACAGTAGTGCTTTGGCCAGCAAAAGTGTCTTTATCAGGCCTAATTTCAAATATGATTAGAGCAAATGCTTATATGGTCTTAAACAGAGGCTGCTTTAGTCACAGAATGGGATGCCCCGGGCAGGAATCGAGCTGCCAGGGTACAGTAGTGCTTTGGCCAGCAAAAGTGTCTTTATCAGGCCTAATTTCAAATATGATTAGAGCAAATGCTTATATGGTCTTAAACAGAGGCTGCTTTAGTCACAGAATGGGATGCCCCGGGCAGGAATCGAGCTGCCAGGGTACAGTAGTGCTTTGGCCAGCAAAAGTGTCTTTATCAGGCCTAATTTCAAATATGATTAGAGCAAATGCTTATATGGTCTTAAACAGAGGCTGCTTTAGTCACAGAATGGGATGCCCCGGGCAGGAATCGAGCTGCCAGGGTACAGTAGTGCTTTGGCCAGCAAAAGTGTCTTTATCAGGCCTAATTTCAAATATGATTAGAGCAAATGCTTATATGGTCTTAAACAGAGGCTGCTTTAGTCACAGAATGGGATGCCCCGGGCAGGAATCGAGCTGCCAGGGTACAGTAGTGCTTTGGCCAGCAAAAGTGTCTTTATCAGGCCTAATTTCAAATATGATTAGAGCAAATGCTTATATGGTCTTAAACAGAGGCTGCTTTAGTCACAGAATGGGATGCCCCGGGCAGGAATCGAGCTGCCAGGGTACAGTAGTGCTTTGGCCAGCAAAAGTGTCTTTATCAGGCCTAATTTCAAATATGATTAGAGCAAATGCTTATATGGTCTTAAACAGAGGCTGCTTTAGTCACAGAATGGGATGCCCCGGGCAGGAATCGAGCTGCCAGGGTACAGTAGTGCTTTGGCCAGCAAAAGTGTCTTTATCAGGCCTAATTTCAAATATGATTAGAGCAAATGCTTATATGGTCTTAAACAGAGGCTGCTTTAGTCACAGAATGGGATGCCCCGGGCAGGAATCGAGCTGCCAGGGTACAGTAGTGCTTTGGCCAGCAAAAGTGTCTTTATCAGGCCTAATTTCAAATATGATTAGAGCAAATGCTTATATGGTCTTAAACAGAGGCTGCTTTAGTCACAGAATGGGATGCCCCGGGCAGGAATCGAGCTGCCAGGGTACAGTAGTGCTTTGGCCAGCAAAAGTGTCTTTATCAGGCCTAATTTCAAATATGATTAGAGCAAATGCTTATATGGTCTTAAACAGAGGCTGCTTTAGTCACAGAATGGGATGCCCCGGGCAGGAATCGAGCTGCCAGGGTACAGTAGTGCTTTGGCCAGCAAAAGTGTCTTTATCAGGCCTAATTTCAAATATGATTAGAGCAAATGCTTATATGGTCTTAAACAGAGGCTGCTTTAGTCACAGAATGGGATGCCCCGGGCAGGAATCGAGCTGCCAGGGTACAGTAGTGCTTTGGCCAGCAAAAGTGTCTTTATCAGGCCTAATTTCAAATATGATTAGAGCAAATGCTTATATGGTCTTAAACAGAGGCTGCTTTAGTCACAGAATGGGATGCCCCGGGCAGGAATCGAGCTGCCAGGGTACAGTAGTGCTTTGGCCAGCAAAAGTGTCTTTATCAGGCCTAATTTCAAATATGATTAGAGCAAATGCTTATATGGTCTTAAACAGAGGCTGCTTTAGTCACAGAATGGGATGCCCCGGGCAGGAATCGAGCTGCCAGGGTACAGTAGTGCTTTGGCCAGCAAAAGTGTCTTTATCAGGCCTAATTTCAAATATGATTAGAGCAAATGCTTATATGGTCTTAAACAGAGGCTGCTTTAGTCACAGAATGGGATGCCCCGGGCAGGAATCGAGCTGCCAGGGTACAGTAGTGCTTTGGCCAGCAAAAGTGTCTTTATCAGGCCTAATTTCAAATATGATTAGAGCAAATGCTTATATGGTCTTAAACAGAGGCTGCTTTAGTCACAGAATGGGATGCCCCGGGCAGGAATCGAGCTGCCAGGGTACAGTAGTGCTTTGGCCAGCAAAAGTGTCTTTATCAGGCCTAATTTCAAATATGATTAGAGCAAATGCTTATATGGTCTTAAACAGAGGCTGCTTTAGTCACAGAATGGGATGCCCCGGGCAGGAATCGAGCTGCCAGGGTACAGTAGTGCTTTGGCCAGCAAAAGTGTCTTTATCAGGCCTAATTTCAAATATGATTAGAGCAAATGCTTATATGGTCTTAAACAGAGGCTGCTTTAGTCACAGAATGGGATGCCCCGGGCAGGAATCGAGCTGCCAGGGTACAGTAGTGCTTTGGCCAGCAAAAGTGTCTTTATCAGGCCTAATTTCAAATATGATTAGAGCAAATGCTTATATGGTCTTAAACAGAGGCTGCTTTAGTCACAGAATGGGATGCCCCGGGCAGGAATCGAGCTGCCAGGGTACAGTAGTGCTTTGGCCAGCAAAAGTGTCTTTATCAGGCCTAATTTCAAATATGATTAGAGCAAATGCTTATATGGTCTTAAACAGAGGCTGCTTTAGTCACAGAATGGGATGCCCCGGGCAGGAATCGAGCTGCCAGGGTACAGTAGTGCTTTGGCCAGCAAAAGTGTCTTTATCAGGCCTAATTTCAAATATGATTAGAGCAAATGCTTATATGGTCTTAAACAGAGGCTGCTTTAGTCACAGAATGGGATGCCCCGGGCAGGAATCGAGCTGCCAGGGTACAGTAGTGCTTTGGCCAGCAAAAGTGTCTTTATCAGGCCTAATTTCAAATATGATTAGAGCAAATGCTTATATGGTCTTAAACAGAGGCTGCTTTAGTCACAGAATGGGATGCCCCGGGCAGGAATCGAGCTGCCAGGGTACAGTAGTGCTTTGGCCAGCAAAAGTGTCTTTATCAGGCCTAATTTCAAATATGATTAGAGCAAATGCTTATATGGTCTTAAACAGAGGCTGCTTTAGTCACAGAATGGGATGCCCCGGGCAGGAATCGAGCTGCCAGGGTACAGTAGTGCTTTGGCCAGCAAAAGTGTCTTTATCAGGCCTAATTTCAAATATGATTAGAGCAAATGCTTATATGGTCTTAAACAGAGGCTGCTTTAGTCACAGAATGGGATGCCCCGGGCAGGAATCGAGCTGCCAGGGTACAGTAGTGCTTTGGCCAGCAAAAGTGTCTTTATCAGGCCTAATTTCAAATATGATTAGAGCAAATGCTTATATGGTCTTAAACAGAGGCTGCTTTAGTCACAGAATGGGATGCCCCGGGCAGGAATCGAGCTGCCAGGGTACAGTAGTGCTTTGGCCAGCAAAAGTGTCTTTATCAGGCCTAATTTCAAATATGATTAGAGCAAATGCTTATATGGTCTTAAACAGAGGCTGCTTTAGTCACAGAATGGGATGCCCCGGGCAGGAATCGAGCTGCCAGGGTACAGTAGTGCTTTGGCCAGCAAAAGTGTCTTTATCAGGCCTAATTTCAAATATGATTAGAGCAAATGCTTATATGGTCTTAAACAGAGGCTGCTTTAGTCACAGAATGGGATGCCCCGGGCAGGAATCGAGCTGCCAGGGTACAGTAGTGCTTTGGCCAGCAAAAGTGTCTTTATCAGGCCTAATTTCAAATATGATTAGAGCAAATGCTTATATGGTCTTAAACAGAGGCTGCTTTAGTCACAGAATGGGATGCCCCGGGCAGGAATCGAGCTGCCAGGGTACAGTAGTGCTTTGGCCAGCAAAAGTGTCTTTATCAGGCCTAATTTCAAATATGATTAGAGCAAATGCTTATATGGTCTTAAACAGAGGCTGCTTTAGTCACAGAATGGGATGCCCCGGGCAGGAATCGAGCTGCCAGGGTACAGTAGTGCTTTGGCCAGCAAAAGTGTCTTTATCAGGCCTAATTTCAAATATGATTAGAGCAAATGCTTATATGGTCTTAAACAGAGGCTGCTTTAGTCACAGAATGGGATGCCCCGGGCAGGAATCGAGCTGCCAGGGTACAGTAGTGCTTTGGCCAGCAAAAGTGTCTTTATCAGGCCTAATTTCAAATATGATTAGAGCAAATGCTTATATGGTCTTAAACAGAGGCTGCTTTAGTCACAGAATGGGATGCCCCGGGCAGGAATCGAGCTGCCAGGGTACAGTAGTGCTTTGGCCAGCAAAAGTGTCTTTATCAGGCCTAATTTCAAATATGATTAGAGCAAATGCTTATATGGTCTTAAACAGAGGCTGCTTTAGTCACAGAATGGGATGCCCCGGGCAGGAATCGAGCTGCCAGGGTACAGTAGTGCTTTGGCCAGCAAAAGTGTCTTTATCAGGCCTAATTTCAAATATGATTAGAGCAAATGCTTATATGGTCTTAAACAGAGGCTGCTTTAGTCACAGAATGGGATGCCCCGGGCAGGAATCGAGCTGCCAGGGTACAGTAGTGCTTTGGCCAGCAAAAGTGTCTTTATCAGGCCTAATTTCAAATATGATTAGAGCAAATGCTTATATGGTCTTAAACAGAGGCTGCTTTAGTCACAGAATGGGATGCCCCGGGCAGGAATCGAGCTGCCAGGGTACAGTAGTGCTTTGGCCAGCAAAAGTGTCTTTATCAGGCCTAATTTCAAATATGATTAGAGCAAATGCTTATATGGTCTTAAACAGAGGCTGCTTTAGTCACAGAATGGGATGCCCCGGGCAGGAATCGAGCTGCCAGGGTACAGTAGTGCTTTGGCCAGCAAAAGTGTCTTTATCAGGCCTAATTTCAAATATGATTAGAGCAAATGCTTATATGGTCTTAAACAGAGGCTGCTTTAGTCACAGAATGGGATGCCTCACAGCAGACTTAAGATCAGTTCAGTATATATGCACAGTTAGTTACTATAAGCAGCCTGAAAACGCTAACAAAGGCTGCTGTCAGCCAGCTCCGTTTTTCCTACCTTTCCCTGGCTTTCTGTCTGTCTCCTGTCTGTCTCCTGCCTGTCTCCTGCCTGTCTCCAGCCTGTCCCTGTCTGTCCCTGTCTGTCCCTGTCTCCAGCCTGTCTCCAGCCTGTCTAACTGCCTCAGCTACACAGCGTTCTGTCTGTCTGTCACGAATGCAATAGAGAAATGAGGAAAAGCAAGATGGCCGCCGTTAAATACCGCTGTGTGACGTCACCGGGCTTGCTGGCTGCTGATAGGCTGCATGTGACTGCCCCAGCTTGCACTGGCGCGGGATACATGTCCAGACATGTCCCGCCCGCCATCTTAGAATGCCTGTAATGTAAATGAATGGATGTTAAAGGAAAACTTCGAGTGATCGAATCGCGGGGAAATTCGGATTCGATCCGAATCGAATTTTTCCTGAAATTCGGATCGAATCCGGGTTCGTCCGGATCGATTCGCTCATCCCTAATCGTGATAATGGTGGAAATGCACATTGATAATGATAATAATGATAAAAATAATGATAAAATATAACATATTTTACATATAGAGCACAAATACTTTTGCCGATTTCTCAGATAATGTATTTTATATATATATATATATATATATATATATATATATATATATATATATATATATATATATATTCATATTCAGAAGCTTGTTTTACGGTGTATGATGTAGTATTACATTTAGATTTGTTCTCAGGGTACTCCCACAAATATAATGAATCAACTGGAAGTGGCAATAGGTAAGTGCAGTGGTATTTAACCAAGAGTTCTTTGTCCACAATAACACACTGGCTGTCTCAATAAGTGATTTTCCCAAAATATCTACTATATTTTTCACCTTATAAGACGCACTTTCCCCCATCAAAAAGTGGAGGGAAAACTTAAAAAAATAAACGTACATAGCCCAATTTCCCACATGGCTTCCACTTGGAGGCCAGGCGGGCAGGCAGGGAGAGGGCAGGGAAAATGGACTGCCGCTGCTTCTTGGGTCAGCATGCGTTCAGACAAACACTGGGGTCCGTGCAAAAGAGGAGGGAGGGCTACATCCACATCTATGGTTCTCAATGGACAGATGCAGGCCATGCCCACTTGCTGCACGGACCCGGGATGTGCACACGCTGGCCCGAGAACCAGCGGAGGTAGTCAGAGCGGGGAGAGCAAGCAGGATTAATTTGCCCTGCTCTCTCCCTGCCTACCCACCCACCGCAAATGCTCCATTTTCTGGCCTCACAGTGGCAGCATGAGCGAGGATCATGTAAGGTTACATTTTTACCTCCATCGTCCGGAGGGGGGTGATTCTGCCACACTGCCTATGGGAATGGGATGGGGGGAATGCCACACTGCCTATGGGAACTGGATGGGGGGGGGGGATTCCACACTTCCTATGAGGATTGGGGAATGCCACACTTCCTATGGGAATGGGAGGAGGGAATGCCACACTGCCTATGGGAATTGGGAGGGGGGAATGACATGGTGCCTATAATAAGGAATGGGAGAGGGGAATGCCCCACTGCCTAAGGGGATTGGGAGAGGTAATGACACACTGCCTGTAATAGGGAATGGGAGAGGGGAATGCCACACTTCCTATAATGGTGAATGAAAATGGGGTGCCAATCTGCCTGTATGGGGATTCTGCATAAATCTGGTGTGTGTGTGGAAATGGTCCAATCATTGTCATTGGTCACAATGATTATAAAGTAGACTATTTTCTTAGCATTTTAAGATTGTAAACTAGGTGACCTAGAAACCTAGAAAGAAAACTATTTTCTTTGTGGTTTACCAGGAGATTGCATTTTGATAAATGCATTCGATTCCTATTCCAACCTGTAACTGCTAAGTGCATTCTCTCAACACCCTTGGCTTCCTTATTTTGTGTTGGGCACATGTTATTCAGATGATGTCTAGTTTCAAGTGTCAGCAATATTTCTAGCTCTGTGACACATATCTATACATCAGCTGGAATCTTTCTTCAGAAATCATTAGCTGGCAAGAGGCATAAATCAAGTGTTATGTCCCCATCCACAGCCATTCCAGAGCAAACATGACCTGTAAATCTGTGTGGAGATTATCGGCTGACCTATCACAATCTATGATGGAAGAGCATTAACATTTAATTTATATGACTGGGTACTGGCATACTATATATGTTCTTAGAATTTATTCTATGACATAAATATTATGTGCCAATATTAAAAAATTATATTCTGAATCAATGTATTCTAATGGTCTTTTATATTTGTTTTTTTTCCCAAATGTTTTTGGTATATGTTAATGGGTTTTAGCAGAATATAAATTATAATAAAAAAAACAGTAATTTTGTTATCCAGTAAACATATTAACAAGCACACAGTGATGGACTAAACACGATGTGACTATGTTTGAATAATGTGGCTTTCACAGCCATCCATATTAGAACAGTATAGTGGGGTTTGGTATTTGTAATATAACCACGAAGGAAGCTAAACCCAAGGTATCAAGTAAAGGTTTTCTAATATACAGAGAACATATTCAAGCCCCCTGATGTAAAATACAGCAGTAATATCAGTATGGCTTCTGTAGTCTGTTGACTAATGAAAGTAATAATCATGAGTGTTACCATTATGGTAAAGCAGTTTGAAAAAACAGAAAGAATAGTCATTGTCACAAGCTCTCATTTTTTAACTTCATTTGTGGAGGCTCTCTCTGAATTTTAATGAATATCAGATTGGTGTTAATTTAAACATTTATAAACAACTACATTCATTATACCTATAGGCTCCCTTCTTACATCACATTCTAAATAATTTTAACTTATAAGGGAAGGCTTCCTGCATGATCATTTGGAGCGCGGTAAGACACTGATGTTGAACAAAAAGCCTGGATCACAATTTCTATTCTAGTTTATCCAAAAGTTGTTCAATGGGATTGAGGTCTTTTTAAAGACCAGCCCCATTCTTCCACAGCAAATCTACCAAACCATACAGTACCTTCATTGACCTTGCTTTGTGCACTTTTTGTACCCATGCTTAAACCAACAATTGAACCCAGAAACCTTTAATTTACAATAGATTTTCTGGAAAAAGACTCAGGAAGTAATTAGATTGGGAATCGTTGTCAACATTTAATTGAATACTTGTGCATTAAGCTTGTGGAGAATTCCTACTGTTTTTGATCAACTTTAACAGCCAAAGTTTAGTTATTATGAAGTCTGTCTGGGACACCAAATCAAATAACATCCTGTTAGGCCTATATGTATATCATGTTATTAAGGTAATAAAATCTAGTTCAGTGTTAAACTCTTTTCCCTTGTTAATTAAAATCACTCTAAATACTCTGGGATTCCCATGACATTGAAATCTATCATCAGTGAAATCAGAGTGGGATACAATTATTTTTCATTCATATAGGAGGTGTTCATTAATTTAAAGGAGCATTATCACGAAATTAAAAAAGGAAAATAAATGATAAGTAATATAAGACAAAATAGGTAATAAACTGTTATTCCAAAAAAGCACAACATTTAACCATAGAAAAACTTTGCACAGTTTATATAACTACCTAAAGAGTAACTGAGTGATGCTGACTTTGCTCTTCCATTACTAGCACAGGGAAGTCCAGTAAGGTGCTTCCTGGTCTCTTCATCTCTGATCGTGCCCACAGTCGAAGCTGGACACTGTTCAGGAAGCTTTCTGTGGCATAAAAGTAGGGGAGTGAGAGCACATAGGTGTTTGGCCTTTATGCTCCTCTCCACATACATGCACTGTATGACGATAAAAGCGCTGTGGAGAGCAGCAGTGATATAATCCCACATATGCTGCTGCAGAGGTGGCTTAGGGCTAAAAAATGGCCCTACTGTAGTGTCATGAATCAAGGAGGTTTTATGCCTTAATCCAGACCGGATTGTGATCGTACTACAAACGATCCTTACACACAGATGTTTTTGGGGACCTGGCCCTACTATACAGCAATAAAGTCACACTGGTAGCGATGGGCAAGCACACAGGGCACAAGCTTTAGCATATACACAATGTCTCTTCTAAAGGCTAGGAAATTAGCACACAGAAGTTCACTTTATAAATTTTTAAGATTTAATTCACCTGTAAGGGGCAGTGCATGTAAGACAAAGATGTACAATAAAAATAACAGACATACAATAGATGGCAATATGCTTATAAAATAAAAAGGAGAAATAACAGATCGTTACCTTTTGAAGATAATGTCTTGTGAGGAGACGCACAGAGAGTAATGTGACAACACGCCTGCTTATCGGAAGCAGTCTCCTGGCATGCCATCCCTAAATGTGGTACCTCTCTCATTTTTAAGCTCATTTTTGGGGCGGGCAGAATGCTGTATGCAGCCAATCATGCGTCGGGGTGTTTCATTGCACAAGATATGATTTAACATTCTTTTGAAGCGAGATGAGCTGCAATGTTTATCAAGTGTCTCGTTTGCTGATTTGTAGCGAACGTGTGTCAATTACCCCCCCTGGGGAACCGTGTTTTGCCTTTTGCCAGAGAACCTATTTGGCTTGTAGTTGCTGATTACCCCATGGGGTGTTTTGCCTTTTGCCAGGAAACCTACTTGTCATATGTAAATGGCTCTTTGTACTAGCAGTTCTAAGGAATGCGACAAGCATTTATTTCATGTCTTGTGACATCCCAATATATATTTCATATCGCATCACATCTATGTCATATCTTATCACACATATATGTCCTATCTTATCACATGTAGTCTTAAAGGGGCCACAGCACAGTTAGCTTGAAACCAAACCTATAATCTGTCTCTAAATCTGGTCCACACACATCTGTAGAAGTATGCTAAAGCTGCACCGCCAAGTGGCTGCCACCCCTCCTTTGTTTCCAACGGCCCTAGTGTACTATGGTACATCACGTGCTAGCAGCGCCCCTGCTAGCCATTCGATCCTGCTTTCACCACCAAGTGATGTGGCCTTCACTTCAAGTGCAGAAGCAGGGGAGTTCTCCCAAGCAGACGCGATGGTTTCTTCCTGGGTGATGGGAGCCATCACCAGGGCTATTTTGCAGCAGTTACCAATGGAAAACGGTAACATTTAATTACATTTTTTGGGCATCATTATCTAAACAAACTTTATATACATTCCAAGTATAATATAATCTTCATCTGCAGATTTTGTGATAGTGCTCTATCATAGTGCTCTAAATTTAGGTTTACAATGCGACTGTGCGCTCTGCAAGTTGGATAGGGAGAGGTACCTGCTGCAGCAGTTTAGGGACAGAAAGAAACATTTCATGGTAATATTTAGTCAGGGATAGTGGCTCGAGTGAGGGCTAGAGTAGGCTTGGACTCTGCATTAATACCACTGACTTGTCACTACTGGGGACTGGGTGTCCCCTCATACCACAACTTGCTGTAAAGAATGGGGTAAGAGTGCTCCCTTATACCACAACTATCTGTAAAGATTACTGCGAAAGCGTGACCCCTTCCAGAACTTGCTGTAAGACGGGGGTGAGGGTTCCCCTTTATACTACAACTAGCTGTATAGACTGGGGTGACTGTGCCACTTTCTACCACAACTAGCTGTAAAGACAGGGGTGTGAGTGTGCCTCCTTATAAAACAACTTGCTGTAAAGACTGAAGGGAGAGTGTGCCCCTTTATACCAAAACTAGCTGTAAAGACTGGGGTGAGAGTGTGCCACCTTATACCACAACTTGTTGTAAAGTCTGGGATGAGACAGGGGTAAGAGTGTGCCCCTTTATACCAAAACTAGCTGTAAAGACTGGGGTGAGAGTGTCCCCCTTATACCACAACTTGTAAAGTCTGGGATGAGAGTGTGCCCCCTTATACCACAACCTGTTGTAAAGTCTGGGATGAGAGTGTGCCCCTTTATACCACAACTAGCTTTAATGAGTGGGGTTAGAGTGGGCCCTCTTATACCACAACTTGCTGTAAAGACTGGGGTGAGTGTGTCCCCCTTATACCACAACTTGTTGTAAAGTCTGGGATGAGAGTGTGCCCCTTTATACCACAACTAGCTTTAATGAGTGGGGTTAGAGTGGGCCCTCTTATACCACAACTTGCTGTAAAGACTGGGGTGAGTGTGCTCATTTATACCACAGCTAGCTGTAAAGACTGCGGTCAGTGTGCCCCTTTATACCACAACTAGCTATAAAGACTGGGGTGAGAGTGCCTCTTTATACCACAGCTAGCTGTAAAAACTGGAGTGAGCATGTCCCTTTATACCACAACTAGCTGTAAAGACTGGGTTGACAGTGTGCCCCTTTATACCAAAACTAGCTGTAAAGACTGGGGTGAGTGTGCCTCCTTATACCACAACTTGCTGTAAAGACTGGGGTGAGTGTGCCTCCTTATACCACAACTTGCTGTAAAGACTGGGGTGAGTGTGCCTCCTTATACCACAACTTGCTGTAAAGACTGGGGTGAGTGTGCCTCCTTATACCACAACTTGCTGTAAAGACTGGGGTGAGTGTGCCTCCTTATACCACAACTTGCTGTAAAGACTGGGGTGAGTGTGCCTCCTTATACCACAACTTGCTGTAAAGACTGGGGTGAGTGTGCCTCCTTATACCACAACTTGCTGTAAAGACTGGGGTGAGTGTGCCTCCTTATACCACAACTTGCTGTAAAGTCTGGGGTGAGAGTGCCCCTATATTCCAAAACTAGCTGTAAAGACTGGGGTGAGTGTGGGCCCCCATATACCACACCTTGCTGTGAAGACTGGGATGAGTGTGCTCATTTTTACCGCAAATAGCTGTAAAGACTGGGCTGAGTGTGCCCCTTTATACCACAACTAGCTGTAAAGACTGGGGTGAGAGTGTGCCCCTTATACCACATCTTGCTATAAACACTGGGGTGAGAGTGCCTCTTTATACCACAACTAGCTGTAAAAACTGAAGTGAGTGTGTCCCTTTATACCGCAACTAGTTGTAAAGACTGGGTTGACAGTGTGCCCCTTTTATACCAAAACTAGCTGTAAAGACTGGGGTGAGTGTGCCTCCTTATACCACAACTAGCCTTAAAGACTGGGGTGAGCGTGCCCCTTTATACCACAACTAGCTGTAAAGACTGGGATGAGTGAGTCCTATATAGGTCCAGATGGAATCCACCCCAGAGTTCTAAGGGAACTCAGATTTGTGACTTCAGCCCCTCTGACTGATTTACTGAACCATTCCCTTTCAACTGGTGAGGTTCCAGATGATTGGAGAATGGCCAATGTCGTACCAATCCATAAGAAGGGGAGTAGAGAAGAAGCCAGTAATTACAGGCCAGTTAGTTTAACATCTATAGTGGTCAAACTAATTGAAAATCTCTTAAAAAACAGATAATTTCCCATCTAAAAACCAACAACCTGTTCTTGATTTATTTGACAATGTCACTAAAGTGTTAGATGAAGGTGGCACTGTGAAGAACAAAGCCCGCTGGCTTTACCCCAGGGTATCTCGATTTGGGATGTTTCCCCAGTTTCTAGGCAGTGTGTGCAGCGTGCTTCTGTGCCGAGCCTATCAAAATGGCTTGGTGCGGGAGTGTGCTGAAGCAGGAGGGTTGGCCGGGGATAGCGGGCCCCTGTCCCTGCAAGTTATCAGTTCTTTGGAATGGGCACACCAACAGGAACACCAACGAGAACCCGGCTTTACCGCACCCCTGATGCCCCAAATGGGGGTGCGTGTACTGTGTCATTTTACCTGCATGGCACCCGGTGGCTCCTGACCATGGTGAACTGGTATGGGGGTCACTGCACGGACGCGGACGACACAGGGCGGGACAAAGAAGACCCGTCAGAGGAGGAAGATGGCGCCCGGAAGGGACAAAACAAGGAAGATAGGGACAGGTGAGTAAAAGTGAAATTAAGAACAATAAAAATATTTTTGTATGGTGTCTTATTTAATTCTACTTGGGGTGAACTGGTAAGAGGTCCAGGGGACCCCTATACCTGTTTACCATGGTCAGGTAAAATGACACATTACCCGCACCCCCATTTGGGGCATTGGGGTGTGGAAGCACTCGGTATCCATTTGTGTGGGAACCCCTGGAAGAACCCCGAACCCATACCATAGGGCATAAGGGCTGGTAGCTTTCAGGGACAGGGGCCACCAATAGTGTGGACACTGAGCCCTGGGTTACAATCTCTAATGCCTGTTGCCTAGGCTGGTAGCGGCTTTGGGGGGACCCCACTTTTTAATTTAAAGAAAACTGTGTCACTTTCCCTGCTTTAATAAATTACATGTATTAAAACAAGGAAATGTGACGAAAAAACATTTGGAAAAACAGTTTTTAGTTAGATACAAATTGTATCTAATGAAAAATGCAAAGAAAATTCAAAAAATAAACCCGCTGTCAGTTTCTATATCATGTTGAATTCAACAGTTACCCGCAGCGGTATGAATTAAACACTGGAAAAATTCAGCTTGAGATGCAGGCAAAAGATGTAAAGGCGTGTCTTAAACGCAATTTCACTGGTGTTCGCACGGGCAAACTAATCTCACAGGCGGCTGTAAATCACATTCGGGAATTCACGCTATGCGAGTCTGCTTTTGCACTAAAACGATCCTTTAAGTGGAGGCTCTGAATCAGGCTTTTTGTTGGAACTACTTCATAGTTTTCTGTTGCTGTCAGAGCCTCCACAGCATCTAAAACAAATGAGGCAGGTTGGAGGTAGCGCCAGTTGGTACTCAACATATTTAAAGCAAGCAGCAACTGGGTGGGACAGCACAGAAGCCAATCAGCCTTCTTCCTGCCCTAGCAACCACAGCAATGCCCATTCTCTCCAGGCGGGACACCATATAAAAGGCAGGGTCGTGTGTCGCAGCGCCATTATATCGCTGATTTAGATAGAGAGAGGTTCCTGCTGCAGGCGTTTAGGAACAGATAGGCTCTATTGTTCAAAAAACTGCCCTTTTCAGGGCAAACTATTTTTGGGGATAGCGGCTGGAGTGAGGGCTAGAGTAGGGTGGACTAGTCATTACTACTGCACTTATACCACTGGCTTGTCACTACTGGGGTTTTGGTGCCCCCTCAATCCACATCTTCATTTCAGAACTGGGATTTTGGCCGCCCCTTTAACCCACATCTTCATTTCAGCACTGGGGTTTTGGGTGCCCCTTTAACCCACGTCTTTATTTAAGCACTGGCGTTTTGGCCGCCCCTTTAACCCACATCTTCATTCCAGCACTGGGGTTTTGGGTGCCCCTTTAACCCACATCTTAATTTCACCACTGAAGCTTTGTGTGCCCCTTTAATCCACAGCTTCATTTAAGCACTGGGGTCTACCCCACTTTAATACCAATTGTTCAGGGCACACGTGTGTTAGTGCTCTTCAATACCTGTAGTTCAGGGATACTGACACAGTGCCTGCTATAAAGATGAGCTGGGAATTCTGCCACAGTGTCTGCTATAAAGATGATGGGGGAATTCTGCCACAGTGTCTGCTATAAAGATGATGGGGGAATTCTGCCACAGTGTCTGCTATAAAGATGATGGGGGGAATTCTGCCACAGTGTCTGCTATAAAGATGATTGGGGGAATTCTGCCACAGTGTCTGCTATAAAGATGATGGGGGGAATTCTGCCACAGTGTCTGCTATAAAGATGATGGGGGAATTCTGCCACAGTGTCTGCTATAAAGATGATGGGGGGAATTCTGCCACAGTGTCTGCTATAAAGATGATGGGGGAATTCTGCCACAGTGTCTGCTATAAAGATGATGGGGAAATTCTGCCACAGTGTCTGCTATAAAGATGATGGGGGGGAATTCTGCCACAGTGTCTTGCTATAAAGATGATGGGGGGAATTCTGCCACAGTGTCTGCTATAAAGATGATGGGGGGAATTCTACCACAGTGTCTGCTATAAAGATGATGGGGGGACTTCTGCCACAGTGTCTGCTATAAAGATGATGGGGGGACTTCTGCCACAGTGTCTGCTATAAAGATGATGGGGGGAATTCTGCCACAGTGTCTGCTATAAAGATGATGGGGGGAATTCTGCCCCAGTGTCTGCTATAAAGATGATGGGGGGAATTCTGCCCCAGTGTCTGCTATAAAGATGATGGGGGGAATTCTGCCCCAGTGTCTGCTATAAAGATGATGGGGGGAATACTGCCACAGTGTCTGCTATAAAGAAGATGATGGGGGAATTCTGCCACAGTGTCTGCTATAAAGATGATGGGGGAATTCTGCCACAGTGTCTGCTATAAAGATGATGGGGGAATTCTGCCACAGTGTCTGCTATAAAGATGATGGGGGGAATTCTGCCACAGTGTCTGCTATAAAGATGATGGGGGAATTCTGCCACAGTGTCTGCTATAAAGATGATGGGGGGAATTCTGCCACAGTGTCTGCTATAAAGATGATGGGGGAATTCTGCCACAGTGTCTGCTATAAAGATGATGGGGGGATTCTGCCACAGTGTCTGCTATAAAGATGATGGGGGGAATTCTGCCACAGTGTCTGCTATAAAGATGATGGGGGGATTCTGCCACAGTGTCTGCTATAAAGATGATGGGGATGGGGTGATACTTCCACAGTGTCTGCTATAAAGATGATGGAGGGAATTCTGCCACAGTGTCTGCTATAAAGATGATGGGGGGAATTCTGCCACAGTGTCTGCTATAAAGATGATGGGGGAATTCTGCCACAGTGTCTGCTATAAAGATGATGGGGGGAATTCTGCCACAGTGTCTGCTATAAAGATGATAGGGGGGATTCTGCCACAGTGTCTGCTATAAAGATGATAGGGGGAATTCTGCCACAGTGTCTGCTATAAAGATGATGGGGGGATTCTGCCACAGTGTCTGCTATAAAGATGATGGGGGGAATTCTGCCACAGTGTCTGCTATAAAGATGATAGGGGGAATTCTGCCACAGTGTCTGCTATAAAGATGATGGGGGAATTCTGCCACAGTGTCTGCTATAAAGATGATGGGGGGAATTCTGCCACAGTGTCTGCTATAAAGATGATGGGGTGAATTCTGCCACATTGTATGCTATAAAGATGATGGGGGAATTCTGCCACAGTGTCTGCTATAAAGATGATGGGGGGAATTCTGCCACAGTGTCTGCTATAAAGATGATGGGGGGAATTCTGCCACAGTGTCTGCTATAAAGATGATGGGGGGAATTCTGCCACAGTGTCTGCTATAAAGATAATGGGGGGAATTCTGCCACAGTGTCTGCTATAAAGATGATGGGGGGAATTCTGCCACAGTGTCTGCTATAAAGATGATGGGGGGAATTCTGCCCCAGTGTCTGCTATAAAGATGATGGGGGAATTCTGCCACAGTGTCTGCTATAAAGATGATAGGGGAATTCTGCCACAGTGTCTGCTATAAAGATGATGGGGGGAATTCTGCCACAGTGTCTGCTATAAAGATGATGGGGGAATTCTGCCACAGTGTCTGCTTTAAAGATGATGGGGGAATTCTGCCACAGTGTCTGCTATAAAGATGATGGGGGGAATTCTGCCACAGTGTCTGCTATAAATATGATGGGGGAATTCTGCCACCGTGTCTGCTATAAAGATGATAGGGGGAATTCTGCCACAGTGTCTGCTATAAAGATGATGGGGGGAATTCTGCCACAGTGTCTGCTATAAAGATGATGGGGGGAATTCTGCCACAGTGTCTGCTATAAAGATGATGGGGGGAATTCTGCCACAGTGTCTGCTATAAAGATGATGGGGGGATTCTGCCACAGTGTCTGCTATAAAGATGATGGGGATGGGGTGATACTTCCACAGTGTCTGTTATAAAGATGATGGGGGGAATTCTGCCACCGTGTCTGCTATAAAGATGATGGGGGAATTCTGCCACAGTGTCTGCTATAAAGATGATGGGGGAAATCTGCCACAGTGTCTGCTATAAAGATGATGGGGGAATTCTGCCACAGTGTCTGCTATAAAGATGATAGGGGGAATTCTGCCACAGTGTCTGCTATAAAGATGATGGGGGGAATTCTGCCACAGTGTCTGCTATAAAGATGATGGGGGAATTCTGCCACAGTGTCTGCTATAAAGATGATGGGGGGAATTCTGCCCCAGTGTCTGCTATAAAGATGATGGGGGAATTCTGCCACAGTGTCTGCTATAAAGATGATGGGGGAATTCTGCCACAGTGTCTGCTATAAAGATGATGGGGGAATTCTGCCACAGTGTCTGCTATAAAGATGATGGGGGGAATTCTGCCACAGTGTCTGCTATAAAGATGATGGGGGGAATTCTGCCACAGTGTCTGCTATAAAGATGAGGGGGGAATTCTGCCACAGTGTCTGCTATAAAGATGATGGGGGGAATTCTGCCACAGTGTCTGCTATAAAGATGATGGGGGAATTCTGCCACAGTGTCTGCTATAAAGATGATGGGGGAATTCTGCCACAGTGTCTGCTATAAAGATGATAGGGGGAATTCTGCCACAGTGTCTGCTATAAAGATGAGGGGGGAATTCTGCCACAGTGTCTGCTATAAAGATGAGGGGGGAATTCTGCCACAGTGTCTGCTATAAAGATGATAGGGGGAATTCTGCCACAGTGTCTGCTATAAAGATGATGGGGGGAATTCTGCCACAGTGTCTGCTATAAAGATGATAGGGGGAATTCTGCCACAGTGTCTGCTATAAAGATGATGGGGGAATTCTGCCACAGTGTCTGCTATAAAGATGATGGGGGGAATTCTGCCACAGTGTCTGCTATAAAGATGATGGGGGGAATTCTGCCCCAGTGTCTGCTATAAAGATGATGGGGGAATTCTGCCACAGTGTCTGCTATAAAGATGATGGGGGAATTCTGCCACAGTGTCTGCTATAAAGATGATGGGGGAATTCTGCCACAGTGTCTGCTATAAAGATGATGGGGGGAATTCTGCCACAGTGTCTGCTATAAAGATGATGGGGGAATTCTGCCACCGTGTCTGCTATAAAGATGATAGGGGGAATTCTGCCACAGTGTCTGCTATAAAGATGATGGGGGAAATCTGCCACAGTGTCTGCTATAAAGAAGATGATGGGGGAATTCTGCCCCAGTGTCTGCTATAAAGATGATGGGGGGAATTCTACCACAGTGTCTGCTATAAAGATGATGGGGGGACTTCTGCCACAGTGTCTGCTATAAAGATGATGGGGGGACTTCTGCCACAGTGTCTGCTATAAAGATGATGGGGGGAATTCTGCCACAGTGTCTGCTATAAAGATGATGGGGGGAATTCTGCCCCAGTGTCTGCTATAAAGATGATGGGGGGAATTCTGCCCCAGTGTCTGCTATAAAGATGATGGGGGGAATTCTGCCCCAGTGTCTGCTATAAAGATGATGGGGGGAATTCTGCCACAGTGTCTGCTATAAAGAAGATGATGGGGGAATTCTGCCACAGTGTCTGCTATAAAGATGATGGGGGAATTCTGCCACAGTGTCTGCTATAAAGATGATGGGGGGAATTCTGCCACAGTGTCTGCTATAAAGATGATGGGGGAATTCTGCCACAGTGTCTGCTATAAAGATGATGGGGGGAATTCTGCCACAGTGTCTGCTATAAAGATGATGGGGGAATTCTGCCACAGTGTCTGCTATAAAGATGATGGGGGGAATTCTGCCACAGTGTCTGCTATAAAGATGATGGGGGAATTCTGCCACAGTGTCTGCTATAAAGATGATGGGGGGATTCTGCCACAGTGTCTGCTATAAAGATGATGGGGGGAATTCTGCCACAGTGTCTGCTATAAAGATGATGGGGGGATTCTGCCACAGTGTCTGCTATAAAGATGATGGGGATGGGGTGATACTTCCACAGTGTCTGCTATAAAGATGATGGAGGGAATTCTGCCACAGTGTCTGCTATAAAGATGATGGGGGGAATTCTGCCACAGTGTCTGCTATAAAGATGATGGGGGAATTCTGCCACAGTGTCTGCTATAAAGATGATGGGGGGAATTCTGCCACAGTGTCTGCTATAAAGATGATAGGGGGGATTCTGCCACAGTGTCTGCTATAAAGATGATAGGGGGAATTCTGCCACAGTGTCTGCTATAAAGATGATGGGGGGATTCTGCCACAGTGTCTGCTATAAAGATGATGGGGGGAATTCTGCCACAGTGTCTGCTATAAAGATGATAGGGGGAATTCTGCCACAGTGTCTGCTATAAAGATGATGGGGGAATTCTGCCACAGTGTCTGCTATAAAGATGATGGGGGGAATTCTGCCACAGTGTCTGCTATAAAGATGATGGGGTGAATTCTGCCACATTGTATGCTATAAAGATGATGGGGGAATTCTGCCACAGTGTCTGCTATAAAGATGATGGGGGGAATTCTGCCACAGTGTCTGCTATAAAGATGATGGGGGGAATTCTGCCACAGTGTCTGCTATAAAGATGATGGGGGGAATTGTGCCACAGTGTCTGCTATAAAGATGATGGGGGGAATTCTGCCACAGTGTCTGCTATAAAGATGATGGGGGGAATTCTGCCACAGTGTCTGCTATAAAGATAATGGGGGGAATTCTGCCACAGTGTCTGCTATAAAGATGATGGGGGGAATTCTGCCACAGTGTCTGCTATAAAGATGATGGGGGGAATTCTGCCCCAGTGTCTGCTATAAAGATGATGGGGGAATTCTGCCACAGTGTCTGCTATAAAGATGATAGGGGAATTCTGCCACAGTGTCTGCTATAAAGATGATGGGGGGAATTCTGCCACAGTGTCTGCTATAAAGATGATGGGGGAATTCTGCCACAGTGTCTGCTTTAAAGATGATGGGGGAATTCTGCCACAGTGTCTGCTATAAAGATGATGGGGGGAATTCTGCCACAGTGTCTGCTATAAATATGATGGGGGGAATTCTGCCACAGTGTCTGCTATAAAGATGATAGGGGGAATTCTGCCACAGTGTCTGCTATAAAGATGATGGGGGAATTCTGCCACAGTGTCTGCTTTAAAGATGATGGGGGAATTCTGCCACAGTGTCTGCTATAAAGATGATGGGGGAATTCTGCCACAGTGTCTGCTATAAAGATGATGGGGGAATTCTGCCACAGTGTCTGCTATAAAGATGATAGGGGGAATTCTGCCACAGTGTCTGCTATAAAGATGATGGGGGGAATTCTGCCACAGTGTCTGCTATAAAGATGATGGGGGGAATTCTGCCACAGTGTCTGCTATAAATATGATGGGGGGAATTCTGCCACCGTGTCTGCTATAAAGATGATAGGGGGAATTCTGCCACAGTGTCTGCTATAAAGATGATGGGGGGAATTCTGCCACAGTGTCTGCTATAAAGATGATGGGGGGAATTCTGCCACAGTGTCTGCTATAAAGATGATGGGGGGAATTCTGCCACAGTGTCTGCTATAAAGATGATGGGGGGATTCTGCCACAGTGTCTGCTATAAAGATGATGGGGATGGGGTGATACTTCCACAGTGTCTGTTATAAAGATGATGGGGGAAATTCTGCCACCGTGTCTGCTATAAAGATGATGGGGGAATTCTGCCACAGTGTCTGCTATAAAGATGATGGGGGAAATCTGCCACAGTGTCTGCTATAAAGATGATGGGGGAATTCTGCCACAGTGTCTGCTATAAAGATGATAGGGGGAATTCTGCCACAGTGTCTGCTATAAAGATGATGGGGGGAATTCTGCCACAGTGTCTGCTATAAAGATGATGGGGGAATTCTGCCACAGTGTCTGCTATAAAGATGATGGGGGGAATTCTGCCCCAGTGTCTGCTATAAAGATGATGGGGGAATTCTGCCACAGTGTCTGCTATAAAGATGATTGGGGAATTCTGCCACAGTGTCTGCTATAAAGATGATGGGGGAATTCTGCCACAGTGTCTGCTATAAAGATGATGGGGGGAATTCTGCCACAGTGTCTGCTATAAAGATGATGGGGGGAATTCTGCCACAGTGTCTGCTATAAAGATGAGGGGGGAATTCTGCCACAGTGTCTGCTATAAAGATGATGGGGGGAATTCTGCCACAGTGTCTGCTATAAAGATGATGGGGGAATTCTGCCACAGTGTCTGCTATAAAGATGATAGGGGGAATTCTGCCACAGTGTCTGCTATAAAGATGATGGGGGAAATCTGCCACAGTGTCTGCTATAAAGATGATAGGGGGAATTCTGCCACAGTGTCTGCTATAAAGATGATGGGGGAAATCTGCCACAGTGTCTGCTATAAAGATGAGGGGGGAATTCTGCCACAGTGTCTGCTATAAAGATGAGGGGGGAATTCTGCCACAGTGTCTGCTATAAAGATGATAGGGGGAATTCTGCCACAGTGTCTGCTATAAAGATGATGGGGGGAATTCTGCCACAGTGTCTGCTATAAAGATGATGGGGGGATTCTGCCACAGTGTCTGCTATAAAGATGATGGGGATGGGGTGATACTTCCACAGTGTCTGTTATAAAGATGATGGGGGGAATTCTGCCACCGTGTCTGCTATAAAGATGATAGGGGGAATTCTGCCACAGTGTCTGCTATAAAGATGATGGGGGAAATCTGCCACAGTGTCTGCTATAAAGATGATGGGGGAATTCTGCCACAGTGTCTGCTATAAAGATGATAGGGGGAATTCTGCCACAGTGTCTGCTATAAAGATGATGGGGGAATTCTGCCACAGTGTCTGCTATAAAGATGATGGGGGGAATTCTGCCACAGTGTCTGCTATAAAGATGATGGGGGGAATTCTGCCCCAGTGTCTGCTATAAAGATGATGGGGGAATTCTGCCACAGTGTCTGCTATAAAGATGATGGGGGAATTCTGCCACAGTGTCTGCTATAAAGATGATGGGGGAATTCTGCCACAGTGTCTGCTATAAAGATGATGGGGGGAATTCTGCCACAGTGTCTGCTATAAAGATGATGGGGGAATTCTGCCACCGTGTCTGCTATAAAGATGATAGGGGGAATTCTGCCACAGTGTCTGCTATAAAGATGATGGGGGAAATCTGCCACAGTGTCTGCTATAAAGAAGATGATGGGGGAATTCTGCCCCAGTGTCTGCTATAAAGATGATGGGGGGAATTCTGCCACAGTGTCTGCTATAAAGATGATGGGGGGAATTCTGCCACAGTGTCTGCTATAAAGATGATGGGGGGAATTCTGCCACAGTGTCTGCTATAAAGATGAGGGGGGAATTCTGCCACAGTGTCTGCTATAAAGATGAGGGGGGAATTCTGCCACAGTGTCTGCTATAAAGATGATGGGGGGAATTCTGCCACAGTGTCTGCTATAAAGATGATGGGGGGAATTCTGCCACAGTGTCTGCTATAAAGATGAGGGGGGAATTCTGCCACAGTGTCTGCTATAAAGAAGATGATGGGGGGAATTCTGCCACAGTGTCTGCTATAAAGATGATGGGGGGAATTCTGCCACAGTGTCTGCTATAAAGATGAGGGGGGAATTCTGCCCCAGTGTCTGCTATAAAGATGATGGGGGGAATTCTGCCACAGTGTCTGCTATAAAGATGATGGGGGGAATTCTGCCACAGTGTCTGCTATAAAGATGATGGGGGAATTCTGCCACAGTGTCTGCTATAAAGATGATGGGGGGAATTCTGCCACAGTGTCTGCTATAAAGATGATGGGGGGAATTCTGCCACAGTGTCTGCTATAAAGATGATGGGGGAATTCTGCCACAGTGTCTGCTATAAAGATGATGGGGGGAATTCTGCCACAGTGTCTGCTATAAAGAAGATGATGGGGGGAATTCTGCCCCAGTGTCTGCTATAAAGATGATGGGGGGAATTCTGCCACAGTGTCTGCTATAAAGAAGATGATGGGGGAATTCTGCCCCAGTGTCTGCTATAAAGATGATGGGGGGAATTCTGCCACAGTGTCTGCTATAAAGATGATGGGGGGAATTCTTTCATAGTGTCTGCTATAAAGATGATGGGGGAATTCTGCCACAGTGTCTGCTATAAAGATGATGGGGGGAATTCTGCCACAGTGTCTGCTATAAAGATGATGGGGGGAATTCTGCCACAGTGTCTGCTATAAAGATGATGGGGGGAATTGTGCCACAGTGTCTGCTATAAAGATGATGGGGGGAATTCTGCCACAGTATCTGCTAAAAAGATGATGGGGGAATTCTGCCACAGTGTCTGCTATAAAGATGATGGAGGGAATTGTGCCACAGTGTCTGCTATAAAGATGATGGAGGGAATTCTGCCACCGTGTCTGCTATAAAGATGATAGGGGGAATTCTGCCACAGTGTCTGCTATAAAGATGATGGGGGGAATTCTGCCACAGTGTCTGCTATAAAGATGATGGGGGAATGCTGCCACAGTGTCTGCTATAAAGATGATGGGGGGAATTCTGCCACAGTGTCTGCTATAAAGATAATGGGGGGAAATCTGCCACAGTGTCTGCTATAAAGATGATGGGGGGAATTGTGCCACAGTGTCTGCTATAAAGATGATGGGGATGGGGTGATACTTCCACAGTGTCTGCTATAAAGATGATGGGGGGAATTCTGCCACCGTGTCTGCTATAAAGATGAGGGGGAATTCTGCCACAGTGTCTGCTATAAAGATGATGGGGGGAATTCTTTCACAGTGTCTGCTATAAAGATGAGGGGGAATTCTGCCACAGTGTCTGCTATAAAGATGATGGGGGGAATTCTGCCACAGTGTCTGCTATAAAGATGATGGGGGGAATTCTGCCACATTGTCTGCTATAAAGATGATGGGGGAATTCTGCCACAGTGTCTGCTATAAAGAAGATGATGGGGGAATTCTGCCACAGTGCCTGCTTGGAAGATCATGGGGGTATTCTGCCACAGTGTCTGCTATAAAGATGATGGGGATGGGGTGATACTTCCACAGTGTCTGCTATAAAGATGATGGGGGGAATTCTGCCACAGTGTCTGCTATAAAGATCATGGGGGGAATTCTGCCACAGTGTCTGCTATAAAGATGATGGGGGAATTCTGCCACAGTGTCTGCTATAAAGATGATAGGGGGAATTCTGCCACAGTGTCTGCTATAAAGATGATGGGGGAATTCTGCCACAGTGTCTGCTATAAAGATGATGGGGGGAATTCTGCCACAGTGTCTGCTATAAAGATAATGGGGGGAATTCTGCCACAGTGTCTGCTATAAAGAAGATGATGGGGGAATTCTGCCACAGTGTCTGCTATAAAGATGATGGGGGGAATTCTGCCACAGTGTCTGCTATAAAGATGATGGGGGGACTTCTGCCACAGTGTCTGCTATAAAGATGATGGGGGGACTTCTGCCACAGTGTCTGCTATAAAGATGATGGGGGGACTTCTGCCACAGTGTCTGCTATAAAGATCATGGGGGGAATTCTGCCACAGTGTCTGCTATAAAGATGATGGGGGGACTTCTGCCACAGTGTCTGCTATAAAGATCATGGGGGGAATTCTGCCACAGTGTCTGCTATAAAGATGATGGGGGGAATTCTGCCACAGTGTCTGCTATAAAGATGATGGGGGGAATTCTGCCACAGTGTCTGCTATAAAGAAGATGATGGGGGAATTCTGCCACAGTGTCTGCTATAAAGATGATGGGGGAATTCTGCCACAGTGTCTGCTATAAAGATGATTGGGGGAATTCTGCCACAGTGTCTGCTATAAAGATGATGGGGGAATTCTACCACAGTGTCTGCTATAAAGATGATGGGGGAATTCTGCCACAGTGTCTGCTATAAAGATGATGGGGGGAATTCTGCCACAGTGTCTGCTATAAAGATGATGGGGGGACTTCTGCCACAGTGTCTGCTATAAAGATGATGGGGGAATTCTGCCACAGTGTCTGCTATAAAGATGATGGGGGAATTCTGCCACAGTGTCTGCTAGAAAGATCATGGGGGGAATTCTGCCACAGTGTCTGCTATAAAGATGATGGGGGGAATTCTGCCACAGTGTCTGCTATAAAGATGATGGGGGGAATTCTGCCACAGTGTCTGCTATAAAGAAGATGATGGGGGAATTCTGCCACAGTGTCTGCTATAAAGATGATGGGGGGAATTCTGCCACATTGTCTGCTATAAAGATGATGGGGGAATTCTGCCACAGTGTCTGCTATAAAGATGATGGGGGGAATTCTGCCACAGTGTCTGCTATAAAGATGATGGGGGGACTTCTGCCACAGTGTCTGCTAGAAAGATCATGGGGGGAATTCTGCCACAGTGTCTGCTATAAAGATGATGGGGGGAATTCTGCCACAGTGTCTGCTATAAAGATGATGGGGGGAATTCTGCCACAGTGTCTGCTATAAAGAAGATGATGGGGGAATTCTGCCACAGTGTCTGCTATAAAGATGATGGGGGGAATTCTGCCACAGTGTCTGCTATAAAGATGATTGGGGGAATTCTGCCACACTGTCTGCTATAAAGATGATGGGGGAATTCTACCACAGTGTCTGCTATAAAGATGATGGGGGAATTCTGCCACAGTGTCTGCTAGAAAGATCATGGGGGGAATTCTGCCACAGTGTCTGCTATAAAGATGATGGGAGGGAATTCTGCCACAGTGTCTGCTATAAAGATGATGGGGGAATTCTGCCACAGTGTCTGCTATAAAGATCATGGGGGGAATTCTGCCACAGTGTCTGCTATAAAGATGATGGGGGGAATTCTGCCACAGTGTCTGCTATAAAGAAGATGATGGGGGAATTCTGCCACAGTGTCTGCTATAAAGATGATGGGGGAATTCTGCCACAGTGTCTGCTATAAAGATGATGGGGGGAATTCTGCCACAGTGTCTGCTATAAAGATGATGGGGGAATTCTGCCACAGTGTCTGCTATAAAGATGATGGGGGGAATTCTGCCACAGTGTCTGCTATAAAGATGATGGGGGAATTCTGCCACAGTGTCTGCTATAAAGATGAGGGGGAATTCTGCCACAGTGTCTGCTATAAAGATGATGGGGGGAATTCTGCCACAGTGTCTGCTATAAAGATGATGGGGGAATTCTGCCACAGTGTCTGCTATAAAGATGATGGGGGGAATTCTGCCACAGTGTCTGCTATAAAGATGATGGGGGAATTCTGCCACAGTGTCTGCTATAAAGATGATGGGGGGTATTGTGTCACAGTGTCTGCTATAAAGATGATGGGGGAATTCTGCCACAGTGTCTGCTATAAAGATGATGGGGATGGGGTGATACTTCCACAGTGTCTGCTATAAAGATGATGGGGGAATTCTGCCACCGTGTCTGCTATAAAGATGATAGGGGGAATTCTGCCACAGTGTCTGCTATAAAGATGATGGGGATGGGGTGATACTTCCACCGTGTCTGCTATAAAGATGATAGGGGGAATTCTGCCACAGTGTCTGCTATAAAGATGATGGGGGAATTCTGCCACAGTGTCTGCTATAAAGATGATAGGGGGACTTCTGCCACAGTGTCTGCTAGAAAGATCATGGGGGGAATTCTGCCACAGTGTCTGCTATAAAGATGATAGGGGGACTTCTGCCACAGTGTCTGCTATAAAGATGATGGGGGGACTTCTGCCACAGTGTCTGCTATAAAGATGATGGGGGAATTCTGCCACAGTATCTGCTATAAAGATGAGGGGGGAATTCTGCCACAGTGTCTGCTATAAAGATGATGGGGGGAATTCTGCCACAGTGTCTGCTATAAAGATGATGGGGGGAATTCTGCCACAGTGTCTGCTATAAAGATGATGGGGGGAATTCTGCCACAAAGTCTGCTATAAAGATGATGGGGGGAATTCTGCCACAGTGTCTGCTATAAAGATGATGGGGGGAATTCTGCCACAGTGTCTGCTATAAAGATCATGGGGGGAATTCTGCCACAGTGTCTGCTATAAAGATGATGGGGGAATTCTGCCACAGTGTCTGCTATAAAGATGATGGGGGGAATTCTGCCACAGTATCTGCTATAAAGATGATGGGGGGAATTCTGCCACAGTGTCTGCTATAAAGATGATGGGGGGAATTCTACCACAGTGTCTGCTATAAAGATGATGGGGGAATTCTGCCACAGTGTCTGCTATAAAGATGATGGGGGGAATTCTGCCACAGTGTCTGCTATAAAGATGATGGGGGAATTCTGCCACAGTGTCTGCTATAAAGATGATGGGGGGAATTCTGCCACAGTGTCTGCTATAAAGATGATGGGGGAATTCTGCCACAGTGTCTGCTATAAAGATGATGGGGGGTATTGTGTCACAGTGTCTGCTATAAAGATGATGGGGGAATTCTGCCACCGTGTCTGCTATAAAGATGATAGGGGGAATTCTGCCACAGTGTCTGCTATAAAGATGATGGGGATGGGGTGATACTTCCACAGTGTCTGCTATAAAGATGATGGGGGAATTCTGCCACCGTGTCTGCTATAAAGATGATAGGGGGAATTCTGCCACAGTGTCTGCTATAAAGATGATGGGGATGGGGTGATACTTCCACAGTGTCTGCTATAAAGATGATGGGGGGGAATTCTGCCACAGTGTCTGCTATAAAGATGATGGGGGAATTCTGCCACAGTGTCTGCTATAAAGATGATAGGGGGACTTCTGCCACAGTGTCTGCTAGAAAGATCATGGGGGGAATTCTGCCACAGTGTCTGCTATAAAGATGATAGGGGGACTTCTGCCACAGTGTCTGCTATAAAGATGATGGGGGGACTTCTGCCACAGTGTCTGCTATAAAGATGATGGGGGAATTCTGCCACAGTATCTGCTATAAAGATGAGGGGGGAATTCTGCCACAGTGTCTGCTATAAAGATGATGGGGGGAATTCTGCCACAGTGTCTGCTATAAAGATGATGGGGGAATTCTGCCACAGTGTCTGCTATAAAGATGATGGGGGGAATTCTGCCACAAAGTCTGCTATAAAGATGATGGGGGGAATTCTGCCACAGTGTCTGCTATAAAGATGATGGGGGGAATTCTGCCACAGTGTCTGCTATAAAGATCATGGGGGGAATTCTGCCACAGTGTCTGCTATAAAGATGATGGGGGAATTCTGCCACAGTGTCTGCTATAAAGATGATGGGGGGAATTCTGCCACAGTATCTGCTATAAAGATGATGGGGGGAATTCTGCCACAGTGTCTGCTATAAAGATGATGGGGGGAATTCTACCACAGTGTCTGCTATAAAGATGATGGGGGAATTCTGCCACAGTGTCTGCTATAAAGATGATGGGGGGAATTCTGCCACAGTGTCTGCTATAAAGATCATGGGGGGAATTCTGCCACAGTGTCTGCTATAAAGATGATGGGGGGAATTGTGCCACAGTGTCTGCTATAAAGATGATGGGGATGGGGTGATACTTCCACAGTGTCTGCTATAAAGATGATGGGGGAAATTCTGCCACCGTGTCTGCTATAAAGATGATGGGGGAATTCTGCCACAGTGTCTGCTATAAAGATGATAGGGGGAATTCTTTCACAGTGTCTGCTATAAAGATGAGGGGGAATTCTGCCACAGTGTCTGCTATAAAGATGATGGGGGAATTCTTTCACAGTGTCTGCTATAAAGATGATGGGGGAATTCTTTCACAGTGTCTGCTATAAAGATGATGGGGGAATTCTGCCCCAGTGTCTGCTATAAAGATGATGGGGGGAATTCTGCCACAGTGTCTGCTATAAAGATGATAGGGGGAATTCTGCCACAGTGTCTGCTATAAAGATGATGGGGGGATTCTGCCACAGTGTCTGCTATAAAGATGATGGGGGGAATTCTGCCACAGTGTCTGCTATAAAGATGATAGGGGGAATTCTGCCACAGTGTCTGCTATAAAGATGATGGGGGAATTCTGCCACAGTGTCTGCTATAAAGATGATGGGGGGAATTCTGCCACAGTGTCTGCTATAAAGATGATGGGGTGAATTCTGCCACATTGTATGCTATAAAGATGATGGGGGAATTCTGCCACAGTGTCTGCTATAAAGATGATGGGGGGAATTCTGCCACAGTGTCTGCTATAAAGATGATGGGGGGAATTCTGCCACAGTGTCTGCTATAAAGATGATGGGGGGAATTCTGCCACAGTGTCTGCTATAAAGATAATGGGGGGAATTCTGCCACAGTGTCTGCTATAAAGATGATGGGGGGAATTCTGCCACAGTGTCTGCTATAAAGATGATGGGGGGAATTCTGCCCCAGTGTCTGCTATAAAGATGATGGGGGAATTCTGCCACAGTGTCTGCTATAAAGATGATAGGGGAATTCTGCCACAGTGTCTGCTATAAAGATGATGGGGGGAATTCTGCCACAGTGTCTGCTATAAAGATGATGGGGGAATTCTGCCACAGTGTCTGCTTTAAAGATGATGGGGGAATTCTGCCACAGTGTCTGCTATAAAGATGATGGGGGGAATTCTGCCACAGTGTCTGCTATAAATATGATGGGGGAATTCTGCCACCGTGTCTGCTATAAAGATGATAGGGGGAATTCTGCCACAGTGTCTGCTATAAAGATGATGGGGGGAATTCTGCCACAGTGTCTGCTATAAAGATGATGGGGGGAATTCTGCCACAGTGTCTGCTATAAAGATGATGGGGGGAATTCTGCCACAGTGTCTGCTATAAAGATGATGGGGGGATTCTGCCACAGTGTCTGCTATAAAGATGATGGGGATGGGGTGATACTTCCACAGTGTCTGTTATAAAGATGATGGGGGGAATTCTGCCACCGTGTCTGCTATAAAGATGATGGGGGAATTCTGCCACAGTGTCTGCTATAAAGATGATGGGGGAAATCTGCCACAGTGTCTGCTATAAAGATGATGGGGGAATTCTGCCACAGTGTCTGCTATAAAGATGATAGGGGGAATTCTGCCACAGTGTCTGCTATAAAGATGATGGGGGGAATTCTGCCACAGTGTCTGCTATAAAGATGATGGGGGAATTCTGCCACAGTGTCTGCTATAAAGATGATGGGGGGAATTCTGCCCCAGTGTCTGCTATAAAGATGATGGGGGAATTCTGCCACAGTGTCTGCTATAAAGATGATGGGGGAATTCTGCCACAGTGTCTGCTATAAAGATGATGGGGGAATTCTGCCACAGTGTCTGCTATAAAGATGATGGGGGAATTCTGCCACAGTGTCTGCTATAAAGATGATGGGGGGAATTCTGCCACAGTGTCTGCTATAAAGATGAGGGGGGAATTCTGCCACAGTG
>CM051234.1:331338036-331548343 GCA_027917425.1 Gastrophryne carolinensis
GGGACCCCATTTTTTTTCTTATTTTTATGGGGTCCCCCTTACCCAAAGTAACCAGCCCGGGACCAGCTATGCAGGGCTTGTAGGAACAGGGCGCAGGGGCCAGCTTTTGTGGCCCCTGGCCCTGCAGGCTACAAGCCCGCATAGCCCGTGGGCCCGGGCTCTTCTGCCCCCCCCTGGCCTTTGGGGAGGCAGGTAATGGGGGTGCCGGGGGTTAATGGCAAGCCACCCGCTAGTCGCAGGTGACATGCCATCCCCCCAGCCTTGTGAACTGGTATCATGGTCATGGACCCCTTACCAGTTCACAAGGGGTTAAATGTAAAAAAAAGCACAGACACACACAGAGAAAAAAATATTTTATTTTTTTTTTTATACTTACCTCCCATCCATCCTGGAGCACTGTGTCCCTCGGGCGATCACTAGCTTCTGCTCACCTGCTGGAAGCCTTTTATAGCTGCTGGGTGACAGAACACAAAGGGTTAATAAAAAATATGACATAGGGTCCCCCCTCCCGGTTAAAAACCCTTAAAAATCAAAACAAAATTGACATGGGGTCCCCCTTACCCAAAGTATCCAGCCCGGGACCAGCTATGCAGGGCTTGTAGGAACAGGGTGCAGGGGCCAGCTTTTGTGGCCCCTGGCCCTGCAGGCTACAAGCCCGCATAGCCCGTGGGCCCGGGCTCTTCTGCCCCCCCCTGGCCTTTGGGGAGGCAGGTAATGGGGGTGCCGGGGGTTAATGACTTGCCATCCCCCCAGCCTTGTGAACTGGTATAGGGATCTCATGGATCCCTTACCAGTTTACAAGGGGTTAAAAGTAAAAAATAATGAGACAGACACATAAGAAAAAAATCTTAATTATTTTTTTTTACTGTACTCACCTCCGATCCGGCGTCCCTCGCCGCTGTCATGTCACTGACAGATGCCGGTAGTGATCGGCACAGGGCGGAGCCTCCTCGCCTGACACCCGCCCTGCTCCGATCACCACCGGCATCTGACAGATGGCGGAGCTCGGAGGGGGTATAGGAGGAGCGGGATGACGTCATCCCGCTCTTCCCACAATGGGCGGGGCTAGGGGGTGGCGGCCATCGCCACCATTACAAGAGGTGAGGACCCGGAAGAGGGTCCTCACCTGAAGCCTGCGCAGCCCAGGGGGGGCAGCTCAGTTTTAGCTGTGCAGGCCCTATCTCTCTCTAAGTTGGGGCACACATCACCTCTTTGTTAAATAAGGTTAAAAAAACAATCTTTTTTCATGGCCAAGCGATATTTTAGGGCACATCTGTCTGTTTTAGCGGGCCTGTGCAAGTATTTTGTTTTGCTCCTTTTAAAATAGTAAAATATTCGGGATAAGGATGTTGGTGCCAGTACCAACAATGTGGTCAGCAGCTATGTGCCCAGGCCAGGTAAAAGTAGCACCAGCCAGGAGAATTTGTCAGTCAGAACAGTCAGCCTTTGGAGCGTGTTGTGGAGGTGGTGAATGTGGAAGCAGTGTCCAAGAAGCATAGCTGTGGCAGTGGGGGTGGGGGTGGTGGTAGACATGGACATACTGGCAGAACAGAAGGGAACATCTGGCACTGGCAAAAAGCCACACTGCTGAGGAGTTGCTGCCGTGCATGCATGAGGAAATCTCTTGCTGGCTTTCTCCACCATAAACTTAGATTTGGCAATGTGGTTGCAGATAACGGGACAAACATTGCGTCTGCTGTGCATCTAGGTTGCATGACACGTGCCCCATGCCTGATGCACATGATCAATCTGGTCGCCAAATGCTTCTTAAAAACATATGGTGGTCTGGTGGATGTTCTGGCCATGTCCAGGAGGGTATGCTTTCACTATAGCCAGTCCTATGCCTTCAAACATGCTCTCCTAAACTTGCAGGGCCACTAGCGCAAGGTGGTGAATGATTTCTTAATAAAGCAAATAGCCAGCTTTTTCAGCCAGTGTGATTTTCAGCTCCGACATTGGCAGATGATCAGGGACACGTGTTGTGTGCTGAGGCCTTTTGAAGAGGTGACAAGATTTGTCAGCAGGGACAACAGCGGAATGAATGATGCTATGCCGTTGATGTTCATTTTGGAGCAAGCGCTAGCGGGCATGATTCATCAAGGAACCCCCATTACCTGCCTCCCCAAAGCCCAGGGGGGCGGGGGGGCAGAAGAGCCCGGGCCCACATAGGCTATGTGGGCTTGTAGGCTGCAGGGTGGGGGGCCACAAAAGCTTCCCCCCCACTCTGTTCCTACAAGCCCCCATAGCTGGTCCCCGGCTGGTAATGCTGGGTAAGGGGGACCCCATTTTATTTTTTGGGAATTTTTAAGGGTTTTTAACCCTTAAAATTCCAAAAAAATGGGGTCCCCCCACCCTGGGAGGGGGGACCCTATGTCATTTTTTTTTCAATTAACCCCTTATGTTCTGTCGCCCCGCAGCTATAAAAGGCTTCCAGCTGCAGCGGGAGAGCAGAAGCTAGATTGATCAGCGTGGGACACAGGGATGGATGGGAGGTAAGTATTTAAAAATATATATATATATTTGTTTCTGTGTTTTTTTTTTTACACTTAAACCGGACCAACACCCGTTTTTACCCTAACGATGTTGGTCTGGCTGTGTGGTCGTTTTAAGAAGCGAGGGGGGGCATCCACTATGCTGGAGCCCCCCTTGCAGCAAACCGCAGCATATATAGCCTTTTTTACTCACCTGCATACCGAGCCAGCGGCGAGAACGGAGTCCCGCGATTGGCCACCGGGCGGTCACGTGGGCGCAATCGGGTCCTGTGTGCCAGCCACCGGCAGGACCTGCCCACGTGACCGCCCGGTGGCCAATCGCGGGACTCAGTATGCAGGTGAGTAAAACAGGCGATATATGCGGTTTGCTGCCAGGGGGGCTCCAGCATTGTGGATGCCCCCCCTCGCTTCTTACAATGACCACACAGCCGGACCAACACCCGTTAGGTGTGGTAAGGGATCCATGAGACCTCTATACCAGTTCATAAGGCTGGGGGCTGGCAAGTCACCTGCGGCACCCCTATTACCTGCCTACCCAAAGCCCGGGGGGGGGGGCATTAGGCTATGTGGGCTTGTAGGCTGCAGGGTGGGGGGGCCACAAAAGCTGGACCCTCCAATCTGTTCCTACAAGGCCCCATAGCTGGTCCCGGGCTGGTAATGCTGGTTAAGGGGGACCACATTTCATTTTTTGGGGGGGATTTTTAAGGGTTTTTAACCCTTAAAATTACCCAAAAAACGGGGTCCCCTATGTAAGTTTTTCCGGCATGTAATTCCGGCAAAAATCACGGTTAAGCATGGCGCAGAATGGGGGAAAATGACCTGCCAACAGAGGGTGACAAAACTTCAAGTAGGCTGGCAATTAAAAGGCTTAATAGTACCTATGCATGTTGGGTATTGTTCTGCTCGGGGGCCCTTGCTCTTTCAGATTTAGCTTGTTTTTTCTTGTTTGCATATTTATATTTTTGGAAAACAAGTTATTTATTCAGTTTTTTTATTCATTTTTTTAGGGAAACCCTGTGCAACCTAAGAATTCTTCGAGGGATTACTTCCAGAAAGGTGAGCCTACTACAACAAGCTGGGTACTCTTAGAAAGCTTAACATGTGTACTTTCAGGGAATATATGGTTTAAAGGGGATATTCCAAATGTAAAGCGTTGTTTTGGTTGAAGAATTGCAAGGTGCGCATTTGGTCTGCAGAGCTGAAATTTTCAAATAAAATTACTGTTATGTGCACGCTTTACTTTGTGGTGTTTGCCAACTCTTCCCTTGACAGTACCTATGCATGTTGGGTATTGTTCTGTTTCGGGGCATGTTGCTTTTTGAGATTTTACTTATTTTTTCTTGTTTGCACATTTTTTTTTTTAGAAAAATGTGGCTTGATTCTTCCTTTTTATTCTTTTTTAGGAAAACTTTGTGCAACCAAAGAATACATTGAGGGATTACTTCCAGAAAAACTAAGCCCACATAAACAAACTTGGTACCCCTAGAAAGCTTGAGGTGTGTACTTCCAGAGAATATATAGTTTGTGGGGGGTATTTCAAATGTAAAGTGAAATGTAAAGAGAAATTGGGGTTTCGCACGCAATAAAATTTTATTGACAAACTTACATTTTTTATTACAAAAAAACACTACAAATTGCAAAAAATTGATTTTTTTTTATTTTTTTGCAAATATTTCACCAAAAAGTATTGAATACACTAAAAAAGGCCAAACAAGACATTTCATGTTGAAGCCCAGACTCTTTTGAAAAAAACAATATATAATTTTCCTGGGAAATCCCTGGAAATCCTTTCAAAATCACAGTTGAACATGTGTAGCGCAAAATTGTGAAACATGGTCTGGCAACAGAGGGTGACAAAAGCTGCAGGTAGGCTGGCACTTAAAGGGTTAAACTATCAAAGAGAGCCACTGGCTATTCAAATGCTAATCGCGTCACGGGTGATTTGTACACTAACTAGCCACGGCCAATTCAAATAAAAATTAGTCCACTAAAACATGTTTTATACAGCCTTTGGTGATTTCAGAGTGTTATAAAGGACTTGTAGAGCCACCAGCCATTGTTTTCCATGCATTTTAGACAAAAGTTTGGACCGTGCCAAGGTTTGCAGTGTATTGGTAAGGCCTAGAACATGTTGAGATAGTAGCAGATTACCTCACTCCACCTCACCTCCCTTAACCCTTTTGTTGCCAAGCCCGTAACACCTACGTGCTGGCTTGGCTGGGCCTTAAGTGCCAAGCCCGTAGGTGTTACGTGCTTGACTTTCCTCGCTTCTAGTTTAAAAAATAAAAATAAAAAATACTCACCTGACCCCTTGTTGGATCCGGCCGGGTCTCCTCTTTAATTTGGTGCCATCCGATCCCCCGTGGGGGGTCGGATGGCTCCAGGAGAGCCCCCGGAATAGGCCGCCCCCCCCGCTTCTGCAGCAGCAGCTGCTAACTGTAAAAAAAAAAATAAAATAAAAATGACATTCACTTACCTGTGTGTGCGCTGGCTCCCGCTGTCCCTCCTCTTCACCTGGGGGGCCTCCGATCCCCCCCCAGGACTTACCGATCTTCAGGAGAGAGCCTGGGAGGCTCTCTCCTCTCTTCTTCTCGAGGGCGGCCGCCATCTGGCCTCTAAGCCCCGCCACTTGGGGGCGGGGCTTATGGCGTCATCCCGGCCCCGAACGGGCTTCAGCTTTCTCAGCTTCTCAGATGCCGGTGATCAGTGCCCTGGAAGGAGGTGACAGGAGATCAGAGGATCTCCTGCCTTCTCCTTCTCTGGATGCCGATCACCGGCATCTGTCAGCTGAGCGGCGAGGGACAAGAGCTTGCAATCGAAGGTAAGTACAGTAAAAAAAAAAATTTTTTTTTTTTTAATAAAATACTTTTTATTATTGTGTGGTGTTTTTTTTTAACAGTTAACCCTTTGTGAGCTGGTAAGGGGTCCATGAGACCCCTTATACCAGTTCACAAGGCTGGGGGGGTGGCAAGTCACCTGCCCTAGCGGGTGACTTGCCATTAACTCCCGCACCCCCATTACCTGCCTCCCCAAAGGCCAGGGGGGGGCAGAAGAGCCCGGGCCCACATAGGCTATGTGGGCTCGTAGGCTGCAGGGTGGGGGGGCCACCAAAGCTGGCCCCCCCACTCTGTGCCTACAAGCCCCCATAGCTGGTCCCGGGCTGGTTACTTTGGGTAAGGGGGACCCCACATCATTTTTTTGGGGGGATTTTTAAGGGTTTTTAACCCTTAAAAATCCAAAAAAAATGGGGTCCCCCTCCCCGGGAAGGGGGGCCCTATGTCATGTTTTTTTTAATTAACCCTTTGTGTCATCCAGCAGCTATAAAAGGCTTCTGGGCAGGAAAGGGTGTCTACCTATACATATGTGGTATCGCTGTAACCGGGAGAAATTGGGGTTTCTCACGCAATAAGATTTTATTGACAAACGTACATTTTTTATTACAAAAAAACTCTACAAATTGTAAAAAAATATTTTTTTTTATTTTTTTTCACAAATTTCACCCAAAAATATTGAGAATACACCTAAAAAATACAAACAAGACATTTCATGTTAAAGCCCAGACTCTGTTGAAAAAAACAATATATAATTTTCCTGGGAAATCCCTGGAAATCCTTTCAAAAATGACAGTTGAACATGTGTAGCGCAAAATAGTGAAACGTCGTCTGGCAACAGGGAGTGGCAAATGCTGCAGGTAGGCTGGCAGCGAAAGGGTTAAAATCATTTACAGGTTGGTTTTGATAAAAGGTGACACACTCACCCGAACATTTACAGCTAGTTGTGGTATAAGGGGACACACTTACCCCAATGCTTAAAGGAAGTCTTGTTATGACAGCGTACATTCACCCCAGTGCTTAGACCAAGCTGTGGTATAACAGCATACACTCATCCCAGTGCTTAGACCAAGTTGTGGTATAAGGGGACACACGCAACCCAATGATTACAGCTAAGTATGGTATAAGGGGCCACACTCATCCCAGTGCTTAGAGAAAGTTGTGGTATAAGGGGCCACACTCACCCCAGCGTTTACAGCTAGTTGTGGTGTAAGGGGACACACTCACTCCAGTGCTTAGAGCAAGATGTAGTGTAAGGGGACACACTCACCCCAGGATTTACAGCTAGTTGTGGTATAAGGGGACACACTTATCCCAGTGCTTAGACCAAGTTGTGGTATAACAGCAATCACTCACCCAGTGCTTAGAGCTAGTTGTGCTATAACAGCATACAGTCACCCCAGTGCTTGGAGCAAGTTGTGGTATAAGGGGACACACTAACCCCAGTATTTTCAGCTAGTTGTGGTATAAGGTGGCCCATTCACCCCAGTGCTTAGAGCAAGTTGTGGTATAAGGGGGCACCCCAGGGTTTACAGCTAGTTGTGGTATAAGGGGGAACATTCACCCCAGTGCTTAGAGCAAGTTGTGGTATAAGGGGGCATCCCAGGGTTTACAGCTAGTTGTGGTATAAGGGGGCACATTCACCCCAGTGCTTAGAGCTAGTTGTAGTATAAGGGGACACCCAGACCCAGACAGTAGTGACAAGGCAGTGGTATTAGTGCAGCAGTAGTGAGTCCAACCCTACTCTAGCCCTCACTTCAGCCGCTATCCCTGACTATAGTTTGCCCTATCTAATGCAGAGTGAGCAGCGGCGGTGTGCAGCGTGATGCAGACCCCGCCTTTCATCTGGCAGGGTCATGTGAAAGCCGCGTTCAGCTTCGGACGCACAACCTCCTCTTCTACCCTTCCCCTGGCGATTACAGCCCTGCCACAGTTGCGGCCTCCTCCTGCCCCCACCGACCAGTATGGCCCCCCCACTGCTGCCTCCCCGGTGAGTATGGCTCCACTGTTGCTGCCCCCCCCGTGCATGTGAGTGTGTGCATGTACCTGCTCTTGATAAAATCACTGTGCTATTTTTTCTGCGTAATATACCTCTGGTCTGCCATCATTGTTATTGCTATTCTTTAAACCCCATCAACCATGCTCCAACTTTATTAGTACCTAGCAACAGGGGGAGAGGGGAGAAGCACAGCCAGGTTGTCTTATGCAAGTTCTGAAATCTTACATAACCCACCCATTTTGCTGATCATTATGCAGCATCACAGATCCAGGGGCCATGCCCACTTTTTCAGAAGAGAAATCATGAGTTAAACCTCAATATCTTGGCCATTTCCCTTTTTTTAAATTTAAAAAGGGAAAACAGTTTAGGACAGTGCCAAATGTAGCCTGGTGCAATAGTGTAACAATTGTCTTTGTCTTCTGTAGCATTTTAATGTTAAACCCATGTATTCTCCACCTCCCCTAGCTTAGCACTCACCCTCCTCTCACGTACCTAGGCCTCACTTCATTCTATGGTTGCCCCCACTATGGCAAGAGCTGCTACTTCTGGATGTGGACCAGGCCAACTCCCAGCAATCCACCTCCAATATGGTCCCTCCTCTGAGAAATGCCTTGACATTCATGCAGATGCTTATCCTCCAAAGGGGTGGCCACCTATTAAAGGGACTTTCACACTGAGCTGCAGACCCTCAAAGCCCCTCTCCAAAGAATCCCTTCCAAAGCCCCTCTCCAAAGAATCCCTTCTCTTTTGGGAGCATCAGGAGCTCTCCCCCATTCCCCACTACATAAATGACCTGTCACATCACACATCAACAGCCTTCGGAGACACAAGAATCCTAGCCACAGGAGGGTAAAGAGAGCCACTAGTCAAGTTGAGACGGAAAGGGCTTCGATCAGCTGTTACATCTATTAAGAAACGTTCGCTTGTTTCCCAATATACTAGATACACTCTGATTTGATCTTCAGTTATATGCCTCACAGAGACTTGGCTGAAATATAATATCCCAGACTCCAGGCTTGAGATCCTGGGATATAATATCCACAGGGCTGACAGTGACCTAACTGTTACCAGGAAATTGAAATCAGGTGGAATATGCTCTTTCATCAAATTCTGCTTATGAGGGCCCTCTGTCCTAGTGAATTTTAGTATGACCGCGTATTTGTGCATTTCTGTCACATGTGACCCAAAATGCTCATGTATTGTAAGTTACTTGTTTTACCCTGTTTGTGATTCCATAATGTACAGTGTCAGTAAAGATGATGATGCCTAATACATAAAGAATAATACTAATGATATTCAGCAACTACAGGGGGAAGGGAAATATCTGTCTTAGTGTAAGGCTCACCATTTAGCAGGTCCAGGTTAGCTGATAATGCCCAATCTTTGGTGCCATCTCCACCTTTAGACAAATCCCCATTTGCCAGGACACAAGCAGGCCTTAGCAGACTCAGTCGCCCCCAGGTTTTACAACTGCAAAAACGATATCGACTGAGGGCTTAACCTGCAGGTGGGTGAGCTTAACTGGGGTTCATGGGAGGTCAGATAAAGCAAGGATCTTACACGTACACGGGAAGTCAGTCCAACATCCAGCATCAATGCAGAGGATAACCTGAGTCTTGGTCAGAGGGCAGACCAAAGCCGAAGATTGGGTGAGGTACTGAAAAGAGTAGGCAGAGGCAATGTGAAGTATTCTGAGATCAGTAACAGGGGTATAGAGGAGGAGATGTCAAGGTCAATCCAGATCAAACACAAGTAGCAAAACAGAAAGCACAGCACAACACCCAAGCACTAGCTATTACGGGCACTAGTGACAGGGATGGGGGCACCGAAATAGGGGAAGGTGTGCAGGGATTGGCCAGGGCAACATTGGGCTCACTGACCCAGCAACAACACCAGGGATTAGCCCACACTTGATTGAAGGGCTGAGCCTAAAAATCGTTGGGGATTTTTGGCCCATTCAAACTAGCCTTCAGCGGCTGCGCTGCCTTCGAGTCGAGATTCTGGGGATGCAGGAGGGTGAAGCAGCATGCTGTGCCGCTCGAGCTAGCACCTGGCAAGTGCAAATTCAGCTAAATCAATATATTCGGACCACTTGTCTTGGCAGTCCGATACATAACAGCCCAAGTACTGCTTTAAAGACTGATTCATTCGTTGGATTGGGGGTGATAGGTCGAGGACAACAAGATTTTTGTTCCCAACTGAGCACAGAACTCCCTCCAAAACTGACAAACCCCCTGATCAAAAAATATTTTGGGGTATACCATAAATAACTGAGCCAGTACCGGAGCAGATGGAAGTTTGGTCAAGGGGACTAAATGCACCATTTTACAGAAACGGTTGATTATGACCCAAATGACTGTGTTACCTTGCGACTTGGGTAAATCAACAATGAAATCCATAGAGGTAGGGGACCATGGGTCTTTAGGTACCTCCAAAGGAACAAGTAACCCTGCAGGAGGTTCATGGGTTTGCTTTGACAAAGGCAGTCACTTCTGAGAGTAGGCCACCAGACATGATGCTTAGCAAGCCCTAGGGTTTTTTTCAGCTGCCAAAATGTACCAATGTTTTAGCATCATGAAACTCTTACACTTATGGGGTGGAACAGAGCTACAATCAGGAGGTTTGCCTGGAGGTGAATCTGTCTGGAATGGTTCCAGCGAGTTAGACAAATCTGGCACTAATGCACCAACCACTCAGCCACAATCTCTGCTGCTATCTTCACCTTTAGACAAGCCCCCGTGTGTCAGGACGCAAGCAGGCCTTACCAGAGAAGTGCAAACTATATCCACTGAGGATATACATGCAAGATCGTTTTTTTCTGCTGGCATTTCTATCTTGCTCAAAGCTGGCCAGAAATGCTGGCTTCACTTCCTTGACATTCCTTTTTCATGGCTGATTTCAATAAAAATGCCCTTAGCTCTGTAGTTATATCAGACCCCATTGCCCATTGGTATGGGTTCGATGCACTTCCAGTGGTACCACAACCTCAGTGCCCCAACTTGGGGTGTGAGTAATAGGTAATTGGACCCCTTACCAGTTCACCCCAAGTAAAGGTAAAACAAACTCACATAAAAATAAATTGTAATACTCGAAATTGAACTACTTACTGGCCTGTATCTTCTTTCTCCTTTCCCTTGCTGGACTACATATTCCTCTGGTTCGGCGGGGTCTTTAGGATCCCATTCCAGGTCTCTGCTGTGTCTCCTAGGCTTTTCAAGGTCCCTCTGCTGTTTTCTTTAGGCGGCAGCATCAAAGATGACACTACCGTCCGAAAGACCAATATACCAGTTCAAAGGTGGAGGGGAACTTCAAGCCACCTACCTGACAGGTGGTTTGCTTTTTGCCCCCCCGAGCCACACTACCCACACCGCAATGGGTAGGGTAATGTGAATTGGCCCGGTGCCCAACAGCATGGACCAGACCTGTGCTTTAGGACATAGATCAGTAGGATCAGGGGTCGGCAGTTCAGCCCTTGAGCCCTGGAATTACCAGCCCGTATGCCTGGCTTGCCAGGTTGATAAGCTTTAGAGAGAAGGAAGCCACACTTTTTTCTTGTTTTTTTACTTGGAGTGGGGTTATTTTTTAAAACAATTTCTCGCTCAAAAAGTTAAAATTCGCATAGAGTGGTTCATAGAATTGAGGATTCTCTTATGGCTTTCTCGTGTGCTTTCGCACATGCAACATTGTTTTGTTCTCCAATGTCCAGCACACCCACCACACAAACACAAATACAATTGTGGCGCTGCATGTGCTGCTGCATCCCTGCTTCTGGAGGAGGAACATGGCCTGTTCATGGCCATCGTCCATTCATGTGTGGCGCGGCACTGGAGCGCTGTAAGGTTTGGAGGTTTCACGGTGTTTGTATGTGAGTGTATCTATGTGTGTGGGGAGCACCGGGCATGGACCAAGTGTAATTTTAACTGCTTCCTGCCCACCAACCTACAGGTCCTCCATTGTGCTATCTCCTCACATACGCAATGGGTGGGGATTCTGCTCCACCAACTGTTCTTAGGGGTGGGGAATTCTGCATGCTCCCAGTTAAAAGTGGATTGGGGTAGATTCTGCCACAGTACATGTTATAGGGGATTGGGAGGGTAAGCTGCACATTACCTGTTATAAGTGGATCGGAGAAGATTCTGCCACACTACCTGTTATAGGATATTGGGGGGGGGGGGGGTATTCTGCAAGCTGCCTGTTATAGGGTATTGGAGGGAATCCTGCCACATTACCTATTATAAGTAATTGGGGGGCATTCTGTCATACTGCCTGATATAGGGGGATTCTGTACACTACCTGCTGCTATTGGGTTCTAGGAGGGGGGTATTTTAGCACACCATTTGGTTCAGGATATTATTTTCTCTTATAGTTTCCCTCTATATCCTAGGTGTGTGAGGAGGAAAATACAGTATATTCAAATCTGATACGCCAGCAATAGGTGAATAGTATATTTTGAGCTACAAGTATTTAATCATAGAGTTATTGCCTAACTGGTCCATATCGTCAATATTGAAAGAACATAATTTAAATGGAGGTAGCACACAATGGTTTTAATGAAAGCTTTTTATGTTTGACTGTAATTTAAAAGTAGGTGAAATTTTGCAGGGCCACGCTTATTTTTAGAGTTGTTGAAGATTTACCTCACTTTGTCTATTTCTTTGTTAAATGTATTTATTAAGGTAAGTGCATTTTTTATTGCTTAAAAAGGACTTTCCTGTTACTAAAATAATAGATATGTACGTACTATATCTAGCTGCTTATCCAGATAAGAAGACTACTTGCACAAAAATATAGTATATTACTTTTTAGACTATATTTTAGTTCCCATCACTGTTCATAGCCATATAGAATCATAGGATCTTTATGGTAATTAGGTTTTTTAGATTAGATTTCACTCCCATAGCACAGATATTAAACTGATATTATGATTATTACAATAGTTTTCAACCTTCATTACACAAAAAAAATTATCTTTAGTATTTCTAGAATTAGCAAAAGTTATACAGGCATACACGATTAGATGTGTTTTACCCCAAACTTTTCTGACTTTTTAAGACAAAACCCTTATGGAAATGTGTGTTGTAATATTGTAACACAAAAGGAAAGTGACCAAAACACATCCCATTTTTATGCTCTTTGGTATTTTGTTCTTATATAAATAATCTTGCTGCATTACCAGTGGTTATTATATCTATCTAAGCATATGGCATACTTTAATTAATCCATTAAGCTATCGGAATGTAAAGCGACTATTTATTCTCTTTTTTTATTTACAATGACTCTCATTTTTTATACAGTAATAACCAAGCTGTATCCCCTAGCAAAAATGAAACACCTAGACTAACCCTTTACGCACAAAGAGAAGAGGGTATTTAAAGGACTCTAAACACAACAGCAATAATAAGGCAGCAAGCTGCTCACCTGCCTCTCCTCCATTTTGTGCAGTGCTGGATAGAAGCCGTAGCAGGGCTTTAAAGTTTGCCCCTATTTTAATTGCATTTCTCCAGGACCACACAAAAAAGGTGGTTTAACAGCCAATCTGTCCCTTGGTGCTCTCAGCATGAACGAGCATGTCAAACCACAATGGTCTCAAATATTCAAGAAGCTGCGCCATGATGCACTGTAACCAGCTCGGACACACCCCATAAGTTGAAGAGATGAAAGCAGCTTCATTTAGGACACATAAGCTATTTACGTATAGGCAGATATTTTGGGATGCTTTGAAATGGCTGATTTTACATTGTTCCCAAATGGTTAAGGTTGGAGAAAGTTAGTGTTTGTCTGCACAGGGACTTTTTTGTCATATATGTATGTGTGGTTCTTATTATTTTAAAAAGTTCAATTAAAAATTTCTTTAAAGGGGATAAATTAACAGAGCTGTTTTATGGGTTCTGGATAATTGACGGTTTAGGGTTCCAGGTCCTCGTAATAAAAACGCAAATGACATGCCCAGAAACAAACCTAAGAATCTAGTTGAATGGGACTGGTAAGAACTAATGTCTATGGATTGTTAGGGATTCTGTTTATATTCTGTATGTATAGTTTAAAATTATTATGGAAAACAAATGTAAGTAAATTAGGAAGAGAAAGGACTGGCTAAGATAATGATACATTCTTGTGTTTGAAGTTGTATACAATACATGTCATCATTTGATCTGGTTTGTTAATGGCTTACAAGGATTGGCCAGTCAAAATTTAAACTTATTTGCCTGGCAGCTTAGATGATGTAGTGTCAGTCCCATGCTGTCTGTTTGCTCTGGTCACAGAAGAGAAAGAGAATTTCTTCTTTATCTTCCTCTGCCTCTAGCACCTCACCCCTGATCTAGACCACCAATACAATAGTGAGGCTCGTGTCAGGTTGACACTCCCTCTGTTAGCGATAGGTTAGACTCAATCTCAGCTAATTTGAATGCAATGCACACAGTGTGCTTGCATCACTCAGCCCTGCCACTCTCATCACAGGAGACAGCACAGGAGGTATTACTTTAATTTATCATTTTACTGCCAATATAGCTTTGTTTTTATAAAGGAGAAATATGGACACTGAGTGTGCCTGGACAATTACTTTAATGCTAATTGCAAATACAGGTAGCAGGGTTGATAGCAAAGATATGTGCCTGGTTTTGTTTGATATTGGGTAAAGCCTTAAAGAGTAAAAAGAAGTACAGTTAAGTAAAATAGTTGCTCTTCTCTGAAACCCATGTATTGAAGTACTGTATGGACAACAAATAAAGACAAACAATGATATCTAAGGACCAAAGGACAATTTAAAACTTTAACATACCCCAAATTAAACTATACTGAATGCCACATAAAAAGAATGTGCCACATCACCTATAAATCCATATTAACATACCTCATTGTATTAACACTATCCCCAAAAATGTGCCACATGTACTGCATACTTACCTGTGCCAATCCAAGTCAAAGAATACGGTTTGGTCTATATTGTGGTGGATTAAGTTTAATTTTATGTTGTTGGTAATAGTTTTAGTTACCAATAGAGATGAGCGAACTTTTGAAAAGTTCGATTCGACCGATTCGCCGAATTTTCCGACAAAATTTGTTTCGACCCGAATTTATTCGCGACGAATCGCTATTAAAAACAGCTATTTCTGAGCCTCCTAGAGCCTCAATAGGGTTGTAAACCATTCTGCCTTGCTGTAACACACACAGGATGCGTGCTGGGTTAGTTAAATAATACTTTGAATAAATATCACATGCAGATCAGAGGCATCGCTAATAGAATCGCAGAGCGGCAAAATTGCAGAGAGTTGAAGTGGCATCACTATGAAGGGCAGGAGCCCAAACATTGCTTTAAAGAGACACTGGAGTTGGCAGCAGCAGGAGCCCAAAAATTGGATGAATCACACCCTGGAGTTGCAAGCAGCAGCAGCAGGAGCCCAAATATTGCTTTAAAGAGACACTGGAGTTGGCTTCAGGAGCCCAAAGATTGGATGAATCACACCCTGGAGTTGGCAGCAGCAGCAGGAGCACAAACATTACTTTAAAGAGACACTGGGGTTGGCTTCAGGAGCCCAAAAATTGGATGAATCCCACCCTGGAGTTGGCAGCAGCAGGAGCCCAAACATTACTTTAAAGAGACACTGGGGTTGGCTTCAGGAGCCCAAAAATTGGATGAATCACACCCTGGAGTTGGCAGCAGCAGCAGCAGCAGCAGGAGCCCAAACATTACTTTAAAGAGACACTGGAGTTGGCAGCAGGAGCCCAAAGATTGGATGAATCACACCCTGGAGTTGGCAGCAGCAGCAGCAGCAGGAGCCCAAACATTACTTTAAAGAGACACTGGGGTTGGCTTCAGGAGCCCAAAAATTGGATGATTCACACCCTGGAGTCGGCAGCAGCAGCAGCAGCAGCCGCAGGAGCCCAAACATTACTTTAAAGTTACACTGGGGTTGGCTTCAGGAGCCCAAAAATTGGATGAATCACACCCTGGAGTTGGCAGCAGCAACAGCAGGAGCCCAAATATTACTTTAAAGAGACACTGGAGTTGGCTTCAGGAGCCCAAAAATTGGATGATTCACACCCTGGAGTTGGCAGCAGCAGCAGCAGCAGCAGGAGCCAAAACATTACTTTAAAGAGACACTGGGGTTGGCTTCAGGAGCCCAAAAATTGGATGAATCACACCCTGGAGTTGGCAGCAGCAGCAGCAGGAGCCCAAATATTACTTTAAAGAGACACTGGAGTTGGCTTCAGGAGCCCAAAAATTGGATGATTAACACCCTGGAGTTGGCAGCAGCAGCAGCAGGAGCCCAAACATTACTTTAAAGAGACACTGGGGTTGGCTTCAGGAGCCCAAAAATTGGATGAATCACACCCTGGAGTTGGCAGCAGCAGCAGCAGGAGCCCAAACATTACTTTAAAGAGACACTGGAGATGGCAGCAGGAGCCCAAAGATTGGATGAATCACACCCTGGAGTTGGCAGCAGCAGCAGCAGCAGGAGCCCAAACATTACTTTAAAGAGACACTGGCGTTGGCAGCAGGAGCCCAAAGATTGGATGAATCACACCCTGGAGTTGGCAGCAGCAGCAGGAGCCCAAACATTACTTTAAAGAGACACTGGGGTTGGCTTCAGGAGCACAAAAATTGGATGAATCACACCCTCCAGTTGGCAGCAGCAGCAGCAGCAGGAGCCCAAACATTACTTTAAAGAGACACTGGGGTTGGCTTCAGGAGCCCAAAAATTGGATGAATCACACCCTGGAGTTGCAAGCAGCAGCAGCAGGAGCCCAAATATTACTTTAAAGAGACACTGGAGTTGGCTTCAGGAGCCCAAAAATTGGATGAATCACACCCTGGAGTAGGCAGCAGCAGGAGCCCAAACATTACTTTAAAGAGACACTGGAGGCAGCAGCAGGAGCCCAAAGATTGGATGAATCACACCCTGGAGTTGGCAGCAGCAGCAGCAGCAGGAGCCCAAACATTACTTTAAAGAGACACTGGGGTTGGCTTCAGGAGCCCAAAAATTGGATGAATCACACCCCGGAGTCGGCAGCAGGAGCAGCAGGAGCCCAAACATTACTTTAAAGAGACAATGGGGTTGGCTTCAGGAGCCCAAAAATTGGATGAATCACACCCTGGAGTTGGCAGCAGCAGCAGCAGCAGCAGGAGCCCAAACATTACTTTAAAGAGACACTGGAGTTGGCAGCAGGAGCCCAAAGATTGGATGAATCACACCCTGGAGTTGGCAGCAGCAGCAGGAGCCCAAATATTACTTTAAAGAGACACTGGAGTTGGCTTCAGGAGCCCAAAAATTTGATGATTCACACCCTGAAGTTGGCAGCAGCAGCAGCAGCCAAAACATTACTTTAAAGAGACACTGGAGTTGGCTTCAGGAGCCCAAAAATTGGATGAATCACACCCTGGAGTTGGCAGTAGCAGCAGCAGGAGCCCAAATATTACTTTAAAGAGACACTGGAGTTGGCTTCAGGAGCCCAAAAATTGGATGATTCACACCCTGGAGTTGGCAGCAGCAGCAGCAGGAGCCAAAACATTACTTTAAAGAGACACTGGGGTTGGCTTCAGGAGCCCAAAAATTGGATGAATCACACCCTGGAGTTGGCAGCAGCAGCAGCAGGAGCCCAAATATTACTTTAAAGAGACACTGGAGTTGGCTTCAGGAGCCCAAAAATTGGATGATTCACACCCTGGAGTTGGCAGCAGCAGCAGGAGCCCAAACATTACTTTAAAGAGACACTGGGGTTGGCTTCAGGAGCCCAAAAATTGGATGAATCACACCCTGGAGTTGGCAGCAGCAGCAGCAGGAGCCCAAATATTACTTTAAAGAGACACTGGAGTTGGCTTCAGGAGCCCAAAAATTGGATGATTAACACCTTGGAGTTGGCAGCAGCAGCAGCAGGAGCCCAAACATTACTTTAAAGAGACACTGGGGTTGGCTTCAGGAGCCCAAAAATTGGATGAATCACACCCTGGAGTTGGCAGCAGCAGCAGCAGGAGCCCAAACATTACTTTAAAGAGACACTGGAGTTGGCAGCAGGAGCCCAAAGATTGGATGAATCACACCCTGGAGTTGGCAGCAGCAGCAGCAGCAGCAGGATCCCAATCATTACTTTAAAGAGACACTGGAGTTGGCAGCAGGAGCCCAAAGATTGGATGAATCACACCCTGGAGTTGGCAGCAGCAGCAGCAGGAGCCCAAACATTACTTTAAAGAGACACTGGGGTTGGCTTCAGGAGCACAAAAATTGGATGATTCACACCCTGGAGTTGGCAGCAGCAGCAGCAGCAGCAGCAGGAGCCCAAACATTACTTTAAAGAGACACTGGGGTTGGCTTCAGGAGCCCAAAAATTGGATGAATCACACCCTGGAGTTGCAAGCAGCAGCAGCAGGAGCCCAAATATTACTTTAAAGAGACACTGGAGTTGGCTTCAGGAGCCCAAAAATTGGATGAATCACACCCTGGAGTAGGCAGCAGCAGGAGCCCAAACATTACTTTAAAGAGACACTGGAGTTGGCAGCAGGAGCCCAAAGATTGGATGAATCACACCCTGGAGTTGGCAGCAGCAGCAGGAGCCCAAACATTACTTTAAAGAGACACTGGGGTTGGCTTCAGGAGCCCAAAAATTGGATGAATCACACCCTGGAGTTGGCAGCAGCAGCAGCAGCAGGAGCCCAAACATTACTTTAAAGAGAACCTGGAGTTGGCTTCAGGAGCACAAAAATTGGATAATTCACACCCTGGAGTTGGCAGCAGCAGCAGGAGCCCAAATATTACTTTAAAGAGACACTGGAGTTGGCTTCAGGAGCCCAAAAATTGGATGATTCACACCCTGGAGTTGGCAGCAGCAGCAGGAGCCCAAACATTACTTTAAAGAGACACTGGAGTTGGCAGCAGGGGCCCAAAGATTGGATGAATCACACCCTGGAGCTGGCAGCAGCAGCAGCAGCAGGAGCCCAAACATTACTTTAAAGAGACACTGGGGTTGGCTTCAGGAGCCCAAAAATTGGATGAATCACACCCTGGAGTTGGCAGCAGCAGCAGCAGGAGCCCAAACATTACTTTAAAGAGACACTGGAGTTGGCAGCAGGAGCCCAAAGATTGGATGAATCACACCCTGGAGTTGGCAGCAACAGCAGCAGCAGCAGCAGGAGCCCAAATATTACTTTAAAGAGACACTGGAGTTGGCAGCAGGAGCCCAAAGATTGGATGAATCACACCCTGGAGTTGGCAGCAGCAGCAGCAGCAGGAGCCCAAACATTACTTTAAAGAGACACTGGGGTTGGCTTCAGGAGCCCAAAAATTGGATGAATCACACCCTGGAGTTGGCAGCAGCAGCAGCAGGAGCCCAAATATTACATTAAAGAGACACTGGAGTTGGCTTCAGGAGCACAAAAATTGGATGATTCAAACCCCGGAGTTGGCAGCAGCAGCAGCAGCAGGAGCCCAAATATTACTTTAAAGAGACACTGGAGTTGGCTTCAGGAGCCCAAAAATTAGATGATTCACACCCCGGAGTTGGCAGCAGCAGCAGGAGTCAAAACATTACTTTAAAGAGACAGTGGGGTTGGCTTCAGGAGCCCAAAAATTGGATGAATCACACCCTGGAGTTGGCAGCAGCAGGAGCCCAAATATTACTTTAAGGAGACACTGGAGTTGGCTTCAGGAGCCCAAAAATTGGATGATTCACACCCTGGAGTTGGCAGCAGCAGCAGCAGGAGCCCAAACATTACTTTAAAGAGACACTGGGGTTGGCTTCAGGAGCCCAAAAATTGGATGAATCACACCCTGGAGTTGGCAGCAGCAGCAGCAGGAGCCCAAATATTACTTTAAAGAGACACTGGAGTTGGCTTCAGGAGCCCAAAAATTGGATGAATCACACCCTGGAGTTGGCAGCAGCAGGAGCCCAAACATTACTTTAAAGAGAATCTGGAGTTGGCAGCAGGAGCCCAAAGATTGGATGAATCACACCCTGGAGTTGGCAGCAGCAGCAGGAGCCCAAACATTACTTTAAAGAGACACTGGAGTTGGCAGCAGGAGTTCAAAGATTGGATGAATCACACCCTGGAGTTGGCAGCAGCAGCAGCAGCAGGAGCCCAAACATTACTTTAAAGAGACACTGGGGTTGGCTTCAGGAGCACAAAAATTGGATGAATCACACCCTGGAGTTGGCAGCAGCAGCAGCAGCAGGAGCCCAAACATTACTTTAAAGAGACACTGGGGTTGGCTTCAGGAGCCCAAAAATTGGATGAATCACACCCTGGAATTGCAAGCAGCAGCAGCAGCAGGAGCCCAAATATTACTTTGAAGAAACACTGGGGTTAGCTTCAGGAGCCCAAAAATTGGATGAATCACACCCTGGAGTTGGCAGCAGCAGGAGACCAAAAATTGGCCTAAAGACATAAATATGTTTTGCACCATTTGGAAAGTGTAAAACGTGGCACCATGCTGAATCTAGTCGCATGCATCAGCCATTGGTGGGTGGAAATCCTGGCTGATCCATCCGTGATTCATTTTGACAAAGGTGAGTCTCTCCACATTTTTAGTTGACAGACGAGTTCTCCTCGCCGTAACTATGGCCCCCGCCACACTAAACATCCGCTCAGATGGCACGCTACTTGCCGGGCAGGACAGCTTTTCCAGGGCAAACTCTGCTAGTTGCGGCCACAAATCAAGTTTGGCTGCCCAGAAGTCCAGCGGATCCTCAAGGTGTGTTGGCATGGTCATGTCAAAGTATGACATGACCTGCTGGTTCAGGTCCTGCTCCAGGTCTTCCTGCTGCTCATGAGTAGCCTCACTATGCGGGTGTAGAAAGCTACTCATTAGCGACTGAAGACTGAGGCTGCTGCTGATGGAGCTGCTGCTACTGCTCCTGCCAACCCCCCCAGCGGCCATGGCAGTGGAAGGTGAGCGCAGAGGTCCCCTCGAGTCAGACCTGCAAGAGTATGGACCATGGCGCAAATAGGCATCGGCCAACTGCCTACATAGAATGTCTTTGTAGTAGTTCAGTTTGTCCTCCCTCTCGGTGGGTTTAAAAAATGCCCCCATTTTGTGCCGGAAGCGAGGGTCCAATAAGGTGGACAGCCAGAAGTCATCCCGCCGACAGATGGAAACAATTCTGGGGTCACTACGCAAGCACGTGAGCATGCTTCGTGCCATTTGCGCAAGTGACTCGGATGAACTACCTGTCTCCTTCTCCACTGCATACTGCCACGGTGTGCCTGGGTCCTCTGTCTCGCCTTCCTCAAAAACCTCTAGCTCCTCTGGCTGCTCCTGCTCCTCCTCTCCTGTCCGCTGACTAGATAAACCAGCCATTTCGCCAAGCCTAAACTGTGTTTCGCTGGGCAACTCCTCCTCCTCTTCCTCCTCCTCCTCCAGTTCAGCTCCAACGGGGTTCATGTGGCCGTAAGATGTAAACGCCTTGTCTCCAGTGCCCTGACCAGCCATGGTTTCCAACATGTGCTGTAGTACATGAAGCAGTGGAATCACGTCGTTCATCCCGTAATCCTGCCGACTGACAAAGAAAGTGGCTTCCTCAAAGGGCCTGAGCAAACGGCAGGTGTCACGTATGAGCTGCCACTGGTTGACATTGAAGTTACACAGGGGAGTCCCCCTATCTGCTTGGATCATCAGGAAATCCGTGATGGCTTTTCTCTGTTCATATAATAGGTCCAACATGTGAAGGGTGGAATTCCAACGGGTGGAAACATCGCAAATCAGACTATGTTGGGGGATACCGTTCTGACGCTGTAGCTCAAGAAGGGTGTGTTTGGCGGTGTAGGAGTGGCTGAAGTGCATGCAAAGTTTCCTTGAAGTTGTTAGGATGTCTTGCAGATGGGGGGAACACTTCAGAAACCGCTTGACAACCAGATTGAAGACGTGAGCCATACAGGGGGGATGGGTCAGGCTTCCTTGGCGCAGCGCAGACAAAATATTCTTCCCATTGTCGGTAACCATGATTCCCATTTTAAGTTTTCTTGGAGTAAGCCATGTTTGGATTTCCTGATGAATAAATTTAAGCAGTTCCTCCCCTGTGTGACTCCGTTCGCCAAGACAAACCATGTGAAGCACTGCGTGACACCTCCGTGCCCTGCACACATGGTAGACTGGAGGGGCACTGAGACTTGAGCCTACAGTGGAGGGTGAGGAGATGGCGGAGGATGAGGAGGCCGAGTCGCACGGTGTCACAGGCCCAATGGGCAGGGAACGCGGAGGCCGAAGCGGCGTGACCTGTCCAAGTTGCTGTTGCAAAGGGACCACATTCACCCAGTGGGCCGTAAACGACATGTACTGTCCCTGACCGTAGTTACAGCTCCAGACGTCGGCGCTGCCATGCACTTTGCTACACACCGACAGGCTCAAGGACTGGCCCACCTTCTGTTCAACAAAAGTGTGCAGCGCTGGTACTGCTTTCTTGGCAAAGAAATGACGGCTTGGGACTCTCCACCTCGGCTCGGCACAAACCATCAGTTCTCTGAAAGGTGCAGAGTCCACCACCTGAAAAGGGAGCGACTGCAGCACCAGCAACTTGGACAGGAGCACATTCAGCTTCTGCGCCATAGGATGAGTGGGCGCATACTGCTGTCTCTTGGACATGGCTTCGCTGATGGATTGCTGGCGGGATGCATGACTTGGAGGAGGAGGAGCAGGAGCGACAGAGGATGGGTATGACGCACAGCTGCCTTCGGCTGAGGTGCTGGAGCCTTGGCTGGCAGAAATTGGGAGCGGCGTGCCACTTGGTGAGGAAGCAGACTGGACCACCCCTTGGGAGCCTCGGTTCTCCCAGGTCGCTTTATGGTGACGCATCATATGTTGATGCAGGGCCGTGGTGCCAACATTTGGACCCTGGCCACGCTTCACCTTCTGCCTACATATCTTGCATGTGGCCATGTTACCCTCCTGCGGATGCTTCAGGAAAAACTGCCACACTGCCGAGTAGCTACTTTTCCCACCCCCTGGCCTCACTGATTCACTGCTGCTGTTGCCAACTCCAGGAACCCCTGCTCCACTACCTCCCAATAAGGTAGACTGCCGCACAGCAGGTGCTCTACCCCGGCCCGGCCGGCTCCGGCCTTTGGAATTGTGCCCCCATGCTGACTGCTACCACCTTGCTGCCTGAGCTACTGACTCCGGGGCAACCTGTGCCCCTCTTCTCCTGATGATGACGATGAAGCCCCTTCATCACCCGGCTCCCAAGTGCGATCGGCTTCATCGTCATCATCATTATCACCGAGTTGTGGCTGTACGTCACTGATGTTCGTGGATTCGTCAACAGTGTCTGGCGCAGGAGCTGGAACGCTCGCAGCACCCACGACACTGTCCACATCACTATTTGTCTGCCTAGCTAAAGAAGCCACCTCCATTTCATGGCTGGGCAGTAGCTGCTGACTGTCCTCTATCTGATCGTCCTCCTCACTAAAGAGTGGAGCTGAACCCAAAGCATAGGATACGGCGCTGGGGGAGGGAACGGCGTAGAACAGAGGCAATAGGAGGACAGGGACTGCTCTCGGGGCATGCCAACTCAGGGTTGTGTCAGAGGAACCTACCGACCCTAGACTGGGGGTCTCAGACGTAAGTTGTGATGATGTTGTTGATGAGCGCGTTAACCAATCTACCACGCCAGATGCGTTACTGGTGGAGACCCGACCGCTAGCAGATACTGGCAGATTAGGTCTCTCAGCGTGACTCCTGCTGCTACTGGCCTCCAGTCTGCTGCGACCTCTGCCTGCAGAATCTTGGCCTCTGCCACTCCTCTTTTCACTTCCAGGCACTTGTCTGCCCGACATAGTCTAACTGGCGTGGTAGTAGGTGATATTTTAAGAACCTCCAGGCAGTGGTGGGTCTATATGAAACAGAATATAATGCACACCAAAAGTGAGCAGTAACACTCAGCCTCCAACAGGCCTGCTTACTGTAAATAAGAGAGCTGCTTAGTGTAAATAAAGAGGGGTATGGTATGTTACAGAATGGGATGCCCCAACCGGAGAGCACCTGGCAGCAGTACTACTATGCACAGCAAAAGTGTCTTTATCAGGCCAAATTACTTTTAGAATAAGTGCAAAGGGTTATAGTAAATAGAGGCTGTTGTAGTCACAGAATGGGATGCCCCAACCGGAGAGCACCTGGCAGCAGTACTACTATGCACAGCAAAAGTGTCTTTATCAGGCCAAATTACTTTTAGAATAAGTGCAAAGGGTTATAGTAAATAGAGGCTGGTGTAGTCACAGAATGGGATGCCCCAACCAGAGAGCACCTGTCAGCAGTACTACTATGCACAGCAAAAGTGTCTTTATCAGGCCAAATTACTTTTAGAATAAGTGCAAAGGGTTAGAGGCTGTTGTAGTCACATAATGGGATGCCCCAACCACAGAGAACATGGCAGCAGTAGTCCTATGCAAAGCAAAAGTGTCTTTATCAGGCCAAATTACTTTTAGAATAAGTGCAAAGGGTTATAGTAAATAGAGGTTGGTGTAGTCACAGAATGGGATGCCCCAACCAGAGAGCACCTGGCAGCAGTAGTCCTATGCAAAGTAAAAATGTCTTTATCAGGCCAAATTACTTTTAGAATAAGTGCAAAGGGTTATAGTAAATAGAGGCTGGTGTAGACACAGAATGGGATGCCACAACCGGAGTGCACCTGGCAGCAGTAGTCCTATGCAAAGCAAAAGTGTCTTTATCAGGCCAAATTACTTTTAGAATAAGTGCAAAGGGTTATAGTAAATAGAGGCTGGTGTAGTCACAGAATGGGATGCCCCAACCAGAGAGCACCTGGCAGCAGTAGTCCTATGCAAAGCAAAAGTGTCTTTATCAGGCCAAATTACTTTTAGAATAAGTGCAAAGGGTTAGAGGCTGGTGTAGTCACAGAATGGGATGCCACAACCGGAGTGCACCTGGCAGCAGTAGTCCTATGCAAAGCAAAAGTGTCTTTATCAGGCCAAATTACTTTTAGAATAAGTGGAAAGGGTTATAGTAAATAGAGGCTGGTGTAGTCACAGAATGGGATGCCCCAACCAGAGAGCACCTGGCAGCAGTACTACTATGCACAGCAAAAGTGTCTTTATCAGGCCAAATTACTTTTAGAATAAGTGCAAAGGGTTAAATTAAATAGAGGCTGGTGTAGTCACAGAATGGGATGCCACAACCGGAGTGCACCTGGCAGCAGTAGTCCTATGCACACCAAAAGTGTCTTTATCAGGCCAAATTACTTTTAGAATAAGTGCAAAGGGTTATAGTAAATAGATGCTGTTGTAGTCACAGAATGGGATGCCCCAACCAGAGAGAACCTGGCAGCAGTAGTCCTATGCACAGCAAAAGTGTCTTTATCACGCCAAATTACTTTTAGAATAAGTGCAAAGGGTTATAGTAAATAGAGGCTGGTGTAGTCACAGAATGGGATGCCCCAACCGGAGAGCACCTGGCAGCAGTAGTCCTATGCAAAGCAAAAGTGTCTTTATCAGGCCAAATTACTTTTAGAATAAGTGCAAAGGGTTATAGTAAATAGAGGCTGGTGTAGTCATAGAATGGGATGCCACAACCGGAGTGCACCTGGCAGCAGTAGTCCTATGCAAAGCAAAAGTGTCTTTATCAGGCCAAATTACTTTTAGAATAAGTGCAAAGGGTTATAGTAAATAGATGCTGTTGTAGTCACAGAATGGGATGCCCCAACCAGAGAGCCCCTGGCAGCAGTAGTCCTATGCACAGCAAAAGTGTCTTTATCAGGCCAAATTACTTTTAGAATAAGTGCAAAGGGTTATAGTAAATAGAGGCTGGTGTAGTCACAGAATGGGATGCCCCAACCAGAGAGCACCTGGCAGCAGTAGTCCTATGCAAAGCAAAAGTGTCTTTATCAGGCCAAATTACTTTTAGAATAAGTGCAAAGGGTTATAATAAATAGAGGCTGGTGTAGTCACAGAATGGGATGCCCCAACCAGAGAGCACCTGGCAGCAGTAGTCCTATGCAAAGCAAAAGTGTCTTTATCAGGCCAAATTACTTTTAGAATAAGTGCAAAGGGTTATATTAAATAGTGGCTGGTGTAGTCACAGAATAGGATGCCACAACCGGAGTGCACCTGGCAGCAGTAGTCCTATGCAAAGCAAAAGTGTCTTTATCAGGCCAAATTACTTTTAGAATAAGTGCAAATCGTTATAGTAAATAGAGGCTGGTGTAGTCACAGAATGGGATGCCCCAACCAGAGAGCACCTGGCAGCAGTAGTCCTATGCAAAGCAAAAGTGTCTTTATCAGGCCAAATTACTTTTAGAATAAGTAAAAAAGGGTTAGAGGCTGGTGTAGTCACAGAATGGGATGCCACAACCGGAGTGCACCTGGCAGCAGTAGTCCTATGCAAAGCAAAAGTGTCTTTATCAGGCCAAATTACTTTTAGAATAAGTGCAAAGGGTTATAGTAAATAGAGGCTGGTGTAGTCACAGAATGGGATGCCCCAACCAGAGAGCACCTGGCAGCAGTACTACTATGCACAGCAAAAGTGTCTTTATCAGGCCAAATTACTTTTAGAATAAGTGCAAAGGGTTATAGTAAATAGAGGCTGGTGTAGTCACAGAATGGGGTGCCCCAACCAGAGAGCACCTGGCAGCAGTAGTCCTATGCAAAGCAAAAGTGCCTTTATCAGGCCAAATTACTTTTAGAATAAGTGCAAAGGGTTATAGTAAATAGAGGCTGGTGTAGTTACAGAATGGGATGCCCCCACCAGAGAGCACCTGTCAGCAGAAGTCCTATGTAAAGCAAAAGTGTCTTTATCAGGCCAAATTACTTTTAGAATAAATGCAAAGGGTTATATTAAATAGAGGCTGGTGTAGTCACAGAATGGGATGCCACAGCCGGAGTGCACCTGGCAGCAGTAGTCCTATGCAAAGCAAAAGTGTCTTTATCAGGCCAAATTACTTTTAGAATAAGTGCAAAGGGTTATAGTAAATAGAGGCTGTTGTAGTCATAGAATGGGATGCCCCAACCAGAGAGCACCTGGCAGCAGTAGTCCTATGCACAGCAAAAGTGTCTTTATCAGGCCAAATTACTTTTAGAATAAGTGCAAAGGGTTATAGTAAATAGAGGCTGGTGTAGTCACAGAATGGGATGCTCCAACCGGAGAGCACCTGGCAGCAGTAGTCCTATGCAAAGCAAAAGTGTCTTTATCAGGCCAAATTACTTTTAGAATAAGTGCAAAGGGTTATATTAAATAGAGGCTGTTGTAGTCACAGAATGGGATGCCACAACCGGAGTGCACCTGGCAGCAGTAGTCCTATGCAAAGCAAAAGTGTCTTTATCAGGCCAAATTACTTTTAGAATATGTGCAAAGGGTTATAGTAAATAGAGGCTGTTGTAGTCACAGAATGGGATGCCCCAACCAGAGAGCACCTGGCAGCAGTAGTCCTATGCACAGCAAAAGTGTCTTTATCAGGCCAAATTACTTTTAGAATAAGTGCAAAGGGTTATATTAAATAGAGGCTGGTGTAGTCACAGAATGGGATGCCACAACCGGAGTGCACCTGGCAGCAGTAGTCCTATGCAAAGCAAAAGTGTCTTTATCAGGCCAAATTACTTTTAGAATAAGTGCAAAGGGTTATAGTAAATAGAGGCTGGTGTAGTCACAGAATGGGATGCACCAACCAGAGAGCACCTGGCAGCAGTACTACTATGCAAAGCAAAAGTGTCTTTATCAGGCCAAATTACTTTTAGAATAAGTGCAAAGGGTTATAGTAAATAGAGGCTGGTGTAGTCACAGAATGGGATGCCCCAAACAGAGAGCACCTGGCAGCAATACTACTATGCACAGCAAAAGTGTCTTTATCAGGCCAAATTACTTTTAGAATAAGTAAAAAAGGGTTAGAGGCTGGTGTAGTCACAGAATGGGATGCCACAACCGGAGTGCACCTGGCAGCAGTAGTCCTATGCAAAGCAAAAGTGTCTTTATCAGGCCAAATTACTTTTAGAATAAGTGCAAAGGGTTATAGTAAATAGAGGCTGGTGTAGTCACAGAATGGGATGCCCCAACCAGAGAGCACCTGGCAGCAGTACTACTATGCACAGCAAAAGTGTCTTTATCAGGCCAAATTACTTTTAGAATAAGTGCAAAGGGTTTTATTAAATCGAGGCTGGTGTAGTCACAGAATGGGATGCCACAACCGGAGTGCACCTGGCAGCAGTAGTCCTATGCAAAGCAAAAGTGTCTTTATCAGGCCAAATTACTTTTAGAATAAGTGCAAAGGGTTATAGTAAATAGAGGCTGTTGTAGTCACAGAATGGGATGCCCCAACCGGAGAGCACCTGGCAGCAGTAGTCCTATGCAAAGCAAAAGTGTCTTTATCAGGCCAAATTACTTTTAGAATAAGTGCAAAGGGTTATATTAAATAGAGGCTGGTGTAGTCACAGAATGGGATGCCCCAACCAGAGAGCACCTGTCAGCAGTAGTCCTATGCAAAGCAAAAGTGTCTTTATCAGGCCAAATTACATTTAGAATAAGCGCAAAGGGTTATATTAAATAGAGGCTGGTGTAGTCACAGAATGGGATGCCACAGCCGGAGTGCACCTGGCAGCAGTAGTCCTATGCAAAGCAAAAGTGTCTTTATCAGGCCAAATTACTTTTAGAATAAGTGCAAAGGGTTATAGTAAATAGAGGCTGGTGTAGTTACAGAATGGGATGCCCCCACCAGAGAGCACCTGTCAGCAGTAGTCCTATGTAAAGCAAAAGTGTCTTTATCAGGCCAAATTACTTTTAGAATAAATGCAAAGGGTTATATTAAATAGAGGCTGGTGTAGTCACAGAATGGGATGCCACAGCCGGAGTGCACCTGGCAGCAGTTGTCCTATGCAAAGCAAAAGTATCTTTATCAGGCCAAATTACTTTTAGAATAAGTGCAAAGGGTTATATTAAATAGTGGCTGGTGTAGTCACCGAATAGGATGCCACAACCGGAGTGCACCTGGCAGCAGTAGTCCTATGCAAAGCAAAAGTGTCTTTATCAGGCCTAATTACTTTTAGAATAAGTGCAAATCGTTATAGTAAATAGAGGCTGGTGTAGTCACAGAATGGGATGCCCCAACCAGAGAGCACCTGGCAGCAGTAGTCCTATGCAAAGAAAAAGTGTCTTTATCAGGCCAAATTACTTTTAGAATAAGTAAAAAAGGGTTAGAGGCTGGTGTAGTCACAGAATGGGATGCCACAACCGGAGTGCACCTGGCAGCAGTAGTCCTATGCAAAGCAAAAGTGTCTTTATCAGGCCAAATTACTTTTAGAATAAGTGCAAAGGGTTATAGTAAATAGAGGCTGGTGTAGTCACAGAATGGGATGCCCCAACCAGAGAGCACCTGGCAGCAGTACTACTATGCACAGCAAAAGTGTCTTTATCAGGCCAAATTACTTTTAGAATAAGTGCAATGGGTTTTATTAAATCGAGGCTGGTGTAGTCACAGAATGGGATGCCACAACCGGAGTGCACCTGGCAGCAGTAGTCCTATGCAAAGCAAAAGTGTCTTTATCAGGCCAAATTACTTTTAGAATAAGTGCAAAGGGTTATATTAAATAGAGGCTGGTGTAGTCACAGAATGGGATGCCCCAACCAGAGAGCACCTGTCAGCAGTAGTCCTATGCAAAGCAAAAGTGTCTTTATCAGGCCAAATTACATTTAGAATAAGCGCAAAGGGTTATATTAAATAGAGGCTGGTGTAGTCACAGAATGGGATGCCACTGCCGGAGTGCACCTGGCAGCAGTAGTCCTATGCAAAGCAAAAGTGTCTTTATCAGGCCAAATTACTTTTAGAATAAGTGCAAAGGGTTATAGTAAATAGAGGCTGTTGTAGTCACAGAATGGGATGCCCCAACCAGAGAGCACCTGGCAGCAGTAGTCCTATGCACAGCAAAAGTGTCTTTATCAGGCCAAATTACTTTTAGAATAAGTGCAAAGGGTTATAGTAAATAGAGGCTGGTGTAGTTACAGAATGGGATGCCCCCACCAGAGAGCACCTGTCAGCAGTAGTCCTATGTAAAGCAAAAGTGTCTTTATCAGGCCAAATTACTTTTAGAATAAATGCAAAGGGTTATATTAAATAGAGGCTGGTGTAGTCACAGAATGGGATGCCACAGCCGGAGTGCACCTGGCAGCAGTAGTCCTATGCAAAGCAAAAGTGTCTTTATCAGGCCAAATTACTTTTAGAATAAGTGCAAAGGGTTATAGTAAATAGAGGCTGTTGTAGTCATAGAATGGGATGCCCCAACCAGAGAGCACCTGGCAGCAGTAGTCCTATGCACAGCAAAAGTGTCTTTATCAGGCCAAATTACTTTTAGAATAAGTGCAAAGGGTTATAGTAAATAGAGGCTGGTGTAGTCACAGAATGGGATGCTCCAACCGGAGAGCACCTGGCAGTAGTAGTCCTATGCAAAGCAAAAGTGTCTTTATCAGGCCAAATTACTTTTAGAATAAGTGCAAAGGGTTATATTAAATAGAGGCTGTTGTAGTCACAGAATGGGATGCCACAACCGGAGTGCACCTGGCAGCAGTAGTCCTATGCAAAGCAAAAGTGTCTTTATCAGGCCAAATTACTTTTAGAATAAGTGCAAAGGGTTATAGTAAATAGAGGCTGTTGTAGTCACAGAATGGGATGCCCCAACCAGAGAACCTGGCAGCAGTAGTCCTATGCAATGCAAAAGTGTCTTTATCAGGCCAAATTACTTTTAGAATAAGTGCAAAGGGTTATATTAAATAGAGGCTGGTGTAGTCACAGAATGGGATGCCACAACCGGAGTGCACCTGGCAGCAGTAGTCCTATGCAAAGCAAAAGTGTCTTTATCAGGCCAAATTACTTTTAGAATAAGTGCAAAGGGTTATAGTAAATAGAGGCTGGTGTAGTCACAGAATGGGATGCCCCAACCAGAGAGCACCTGGCAGCAGTACTACTATGCAAAGCAAAAGTGTCTTTATCAGGCCAAATTACTTTTAGAATAAGTGCAAAGGGTTATATTAAATAGAGGCTGGTGTAGTCACAGAATGGGATGCCACAACCGGAGTGCACGTGGCAGCAGTAGTCCTATGCAAAGCAAAAGTGTCTTTATCAGGCCAAATTACTTTTAGAATAAGTGCAAAGGGTTATAGTAAATAGAGGCTGGTGTAGTCACAGAATGGGATGCCCCAACCAGAGAGCACCTGGCAGCAGTACTACTATGCACAGCAACAGTGTCTTTATCAGGCCAAATTACTTTTAGAATAAGTGCAAAGGGTTAGAGGCTGTTGTAGTCACAGAATGGGATGCCCCAACCAGAGAGCACCTGGCAGCAGTAGTCCTATGCAAAGCAAAAGTGTCTTTATCAGGCCAAATTAGTTTTAGAATAAGTGCAAAGGGTTATAGTAAATAGAGGCTGGTGTAGTCACAGAATGGGATGCCCCAACCGGAGAGCACCTGGCAGCAGTACTACTATGCACAGCAAAAGTGTCTTTATCAGGCCAAATTACTTTTAGAATAAGTGCAAAGGGTTATAGTAAATAGAGGCTGATGTAGTCACAGAATGGGATGCCCCAACCAGAGAGCACCTGGCAGCAGTACTTCTATGCACAGCAAAAGTGTCTTTATCAGGCCAAATTACTTTTAGAATAAGTGCAAAGGGTTAGAGGCTGGTGTAGTCACAGAATGGGATGCCCCAACCGGAGAGCACCTGGCAGCAGTAGTCCTATGCAAAGCAAAAGTGTCTTTATCAGGCCAAATTACTTTTAGAATAAGTGCAAAGGGTTATATTAAATAGAGGCTGGTGTAGTCACAGAATGGGATGCCACAACCGGAGTGCACCTGGCAGCAGTAGTCCTATGCAAAGCAAAAGTGTCTTTATCAGGCCAAATTACTTTTAGAATAAGTGCAAAGGGTTATAGTAAATAGAGGCTGGTGTAGTCACATAATGGGATGCCCCAACCAGAGAGCACCTGGCAGCAGTACTACTATGCACACCAAAAGTGTCTTTATCAGGCCAAATTACTTTTTGAATAAGTGCAAAAGGTTATATTAAATAGAGGCTGGTGTAGTCACAGAATGGGATGCCACAACCGGAGTGCACCTGGCAGCAGTAGTCCTGTGCAAAGCAAAAGTGTCTTTATCAGGCCAAATTACTTTTAGAATAAGTGCAAACGGTTATATTAAATAGAGGCTGTTGTAGTCACAGAATGGGATGCCCCAACCAGAGAGCACCTGGCAGCAGTACTACTATGCACAGCAAAAGTGTCTTTATCAGGCCAAATTACTTTTAGAATAAGTGCAAAGGGTTATATTAAATAGAGGCTGGTGTAGTCACAGAATGGGATGCCACAACCGGAGTGCACCTGGCAGCAGTAGTCCTATGCAAAGCAAAAGTGTCTTTATCAGGCCAAATTACTTTTAGAATAAGTGCAAAGGGTTAGAGGCTGTTGTAGTCACATAATGGGATGCCCCAACCACAGAGAACATGGCAGCAGTAGTCCTATGCAAAGCAAAAGTGTCTTTATCAGGCCAAATTACTTTTAGAATAAGTGCAAAGGGTTATAGTAAATAGAGGCTGGTGTAGTCACAGAATGGGATGCCCCAACCAGAGAGCACCTGGCAGCAGTAGTCCTCTGCAAAGTAAAAATGTCTTTATCAGGCCAAATTACTTTTAGAATAAGTGCAAAGGGTTATAGTAAATAGAGGCTGGTGTAGACACAGAATGGGATGCCACAACCGGAGTGCACCTGGCAGCAGTAGTCCTATGCAAAGCAAAAGTGTCTTTATCAGGCCAAATTACTTTTAGAATAAGTGCAAAGGGTTATAGTAAATAGAGGCTGGTGTAGTCACAGAATGGGATGCCCCAACCAGAGAGCACCTGGCAGCAGTAGTCCTATGCAAAGCAAAAGTGTCTTTATCAGGCCAAATTACTTTTAGAATAAGTGCAAAGGGTTAGAGGCTGGTGTAGTCACAGAATGGGATGCCACAACCGGAGTGCACCTGGCAGCAGTAGTCCTATGCAAAGCAAAAGTGTCTTTATCAGGCCAAATTACTTTTAGAATAAGTGGAAAGGGTTATAGTAAATAGAGGCTGGTGTAGTCACAGAATGGGATGCCCCAACCAGAGAGCACCTGGCAGCAGTACTACTATGCACAGCAAAAGTGTCTTTATCAGGCCAAATTACTTTTAGAATAAGTGCAAAGGGTTATAGTAAATAGAGGCTGGTGTAGTCACAGAATGGGATGCCACAACCGGAGTGCACCTGGCAGCAGTAGTCCTATGCACACCAAAAGTGTCTTTATCAGGCCAAATTACTTTTAGAATAAGTGCAAAGGGTTATAGTAAATAGATGCTGTTGTAGTCACAGAATGGGATGCCCCAACCAGAGAGAACCTGGCAGCAGTAGTCCTATGCACAGCAAAAGTGTCTTTATCACGCCAAATTACTTTTAGAATAAGTGCAAAGGATTATAGTAAATAGAGGCTGGTGTAGTCACAGAATGGGATGCCCCAACCGGAGAGCACCTGGCAGCAGTAGTCCTATGCAAAGCAAAAGTGTCTTTATCAGGCCAAATTACTTTTAGAATAAGTGCAAAGGGTTATAGTAAATAGAGGCTGGTGTAGTCATAGAATGGGATGCCACAACCGGAGTGCACCTGGCAGCAGTAGTCCTATGCAAAGCAAAAGTGTCTTTATCAGGCCAAATTACTTTTAGAATAAGTGCAAAGGGTTATAGTAAATAGATGCTGTTGTAGTCACAGAATGGGATGCCCCAACCAGAGAGCCCCTGGCAGCAGTAGTCCTATGCACAGCAAAAGTGTCTTTATCAGGCCAAATTACTTTTAGAATAAGTGCAAAGGGTTATAGTAAATAGAGGCTGGTGTAGTCACAGAATGGGATGCCCCAACCAGAGAGCACCTGGCAGCAGTAGTCCTATGCAAAGCAAAAGTGTCTTTATCAGGCCAAATTACTTTTAGAATAAGTGCAAAGGGTTATAATAAATAGAGGCTGGTGTAGTCACAGAATGGGATGCCCCAACCAGAGAGCACCTGGCAGCAGTAGTCCTATGCAAAGCAAAAGTGTCTTTATCAGGCCAAATTACTTTTAGAATAAGTGCAAAGGGTTATATTAAATAGTGGCTGGTGTAGTCACAGAATAGGATGCCACAACCGGAGTGCACCTGGCAGCAGTAGTCCTATGCAAAGCAAAAGTGTCTTTATCAGGCCTAATTACTTTTAGAATAAGTGCAAATCTTTATAGTAAATAGAGGCTGGTGTAGTCACAGAATGGGATGCCCCAACCAGAGAGCACCTGGCAGCAGTAGTCCTATGCAAAGCAAAAGTGTCTTTATCAGGCCAAATTACTTTTAGAATAAGTAAAAAAGGGTTAGAGGCTGGTGTAGTCACAGAATGGGATGCCACAACCGGAGTGCACCTGGCAGCAGTAGTCCTATGCAAAGCAAAAGTGTCTTTATCAGGCCAAATTACTTTTAGAATAAGTGCAAGGGGTTATAGTAAATAGAGGCTGGTGTAGTCACAGAATGGGATGCCCCAACCAGAGAGCACCTGGCAGCAGTACTACTATGCACGGCAAAAGTGTCTTTATCAGGCCAAATTACTTTTAGAATAAGTGCAAAGGGTTTTATTAAATCGAGGCTGGTGTAGTCACAGAATGGGATGCCACAACCGGAGTGCACCTGGCAGCAGTAGTCCTATGCAAAGCAAAAGTGTCTTTATCAGGCCAAATTACTTTTAGAATAAGTGCAAAGGGTTATAGTAAATAGAGGCTGTTGTAGTCACAGAATGGGATGCCCCAACCGGAGAGCACCTGGCAGCAGTAGTCCTATGCAAAGCAAAAGTGTCTTTATCAGGCCAAATTACTTTTAGAATAAGTGCAAAGGGTTATATTAAATAGAGGCTGGTGTAGTCACAGAATGGGATGCCCCAACCAGAGAGCACCTGTCAGCAGTAGTCCTATGCAAAGCAAAAGTGTCTTTATCAGGCCAAATTACATTTAGAATAAGTGCAAAGGGTTATAATAAATAGAGGCTGGTGTAGTCACAGAATGGGATGCCACAGCCGGAGTGCACCTGGCAGCAGTAGTCCTATGCAAAGCAAAAGTGTCTTTATCAGGCCAAATTACTTTTAGAATAAGTGCAAAGGGTTATAGTAAATAGAGGCTGTTGTAGTCACAGAATGGGATGCCCCAACCAGAGAGCACCTGGCAGCAGTAGTCCTATGCACAGCAAAAGTGCCTTTATCAGGCCAAATTACTTTTAGAATAAGTGCAAAGGGTTATAGTAAATAGAGGCTGGTGTAGTTACAGAATGGGATGCCCCCACCAGAGAGCACCTGTCAGCAGTAGTCCTATGTAAAGCAAAAGTGTCTTTATCCGGCCAAATTACTTTTAGAATAAATGCAAAGGGTTATATTAAATAGAGGCTGGTGTAGTCACAGAATGGGATGCCACAGCCGGACTGCACCTGGCAGCAGTAGTCCTATGCAAAGCAAAAGTGTCTTTATCAGGCCAAATTACTTTTAGAATAAGTGCAAAGGGTTATAGTAAATAGAGGCTGTTGTAGTCATAGAATGGGATGCCCCAACCAGAGAGCACCTGGCAGCAGTAGTCCTATGCACAGCAAAAGTGTCTTTATCAGGCCAATTTACTTTTAGAATAAGTGCAAAGGGTTATAGTAAATAGAGGCTGGTGTAGTCACAGAATGGGATGCTCCAACCGGAGAGCACCTGGCAGCAGTAGTCCTATGCAAAGCAAAAGTGTCTTTATCAGGCCAAATTACTTTTAGAATAAGTGCAAAGGGTTATATTAAATAGAGGCTGTTGTAGTCACAGAATGGGATGCCACAACCGGAGTGCACCTGGCAGCAGTAGTCCTATGCAAAGCAAAAGTGTCTTTATCAGGCCAAATTACTTTTAGAATATGTGCAAAGGGTTATAGTAAATAGAGGCTGTTGTAGTCACAGAATGGGATGCCCCAACCAGAGAGCACCTGGCAGCAGTAGTCCTATGCACAGCAAAAGTGTCTTTATCAGGCCAAATTACTTTTAGAATAAGTGCAAAGGGTTATATTAAATAGAGGCTGGTGTAGTCACAGAATGGGATGCCACAACCGGAGTGCACCTGGCAGCAGTAGTCCTATGCAAAGCAAAAGTGTCTTTATCAGGCCAAATTACTTTTAGAATAAGTGCAAAGGGTTATAGTAAATAGAGGCTGGTGTAGTCACAGAATGGGATGCACCAACCAGAGAGCACCTGGCAGCAGTACTACTATGCAAAGCAAAAGTGTCTTTATCAGGCCAAATTACTTTTAGAATAAGTGCAAAGGGTTATAGTAAATAGAGGCTGGTGTAGTCACAGAATGGGATGCCCCAAACAGAGAGCACCTGGCAGCAATACTACTATGCACAGCAAAAGTGTCTTTATCAGGCCAAATTACTTTTAGAATAAGTAAAAAAGGGTTAGAGGCTGGTGTAGTCACAGAATGGGATGCCACAACCGGAGTGCACCTGGCAGCAGTAGTCCTATGCAAAGCAAAAGTGTCTTTATCAGGCCAAATTACTTTTAGAATAAGTGCAAAGGGTTATAGTAAATAGAGGCTGTTGTAGTCATAGAATGGGATGCCCCAACCAGAGAGCACCTGGCAGCAGTAGTCCTATGCACAGCAAAAGTGTATTTATCAGGCCAAATTACTTTTAGAATAAGTGCAAAGGGTTATAGTATATAGAGGCTGGTGTAGTCACAGAATGGGATGCCCCAACCAGAGAGCACCTGGCAGCAGTAGTCCTATGCAAAGCAAAAGTGTCTTTATCAGGCCAAATTACATTTAGAATAAGCGCAAAGGGTTATATTAAATAGAGGCTGTTGCAGTCACAGAATGGGATGCCACAACCGGAGTGCACCTGGCAGCAGTAGTCCTATGCAAAGCAAAAGTGTCTTTATCAGGCCTAATTACTTTTAGAATAAGTGCAAAGGGTTATAATAAATAGAGGCTGGTGTAGTCACAGAATGGGATGCCCCAACCAGAGAGCACCTGGCAGCAGTAGTCCTATGCAAAGCAAAAGTGTCTTTATCAGGCCAAATTACTTTTAGAATAAGTGCAAAGGGTTATATTAAATAGTGGCTGGTGTAGTCACAGAATAGGATGCCACAACCGGAGTGCACCTGGCAGCAGTAGTCCTATGCAAAGCAAAAGTGTCTTTATCAGGCCTAATTACTTTTAGAATAAGTGCAAATCTTTATAGTAAATAGAGGCTGGTGTAGTCACAGAATGGGATGCCCCAACCAGAGAGCACCTGGCAGCAGTAGTCCTATGCAAAGCAAAAGTGTCTTTATCAGGCCAAATTACTTTTAGAATAAGTAAAAAAGGGTTAGAGGCTGGTGTAGTCACAGAATGGGATGCCACAACCGGAGTGCACCTGGCAGCAGTAGTCCTATGCAAAGCAAAAGTGTCTTTATCAGGCCAAATTACTTTTAGAATAAGTGCAAGGGGTTATAGTAAATAGAGGCTGGTGTAGTCACAGAATGGGATGCCCCAACCAGAGAGCACCTGGCAGCAGTACTACTATGCACGGCAAAAGTGTCTTTATCAGGCCAAATTACTTTTAGAATAAGTGCAAAGGGTTTTATTAAATCGAGGCTGGTGTAGTCACAGAATGGGATGCCACAACCGGAGTGCACCTGGCAGCAGTAGTCCTATGCAAAGCAAAAGTGTCTTTATCAGGCCAAATTACTTTTAGAATAAGTGCAAAGGGTTATAGTAAATAGAGGCTGTTGTAGTCACAGAATGGGATGCCCCAACCGGAGAGCACCTGGCAGCAGTAGTCCTATGCAAAGCAAAAGTGTCTTTATCAGGCCAAATTACTTTTAGAATAAGTGCAAAGGGTTATATTAAATAGAGGCTGGTGTAGTCACAGAATGGGATGCCCCAACCAGAGAGCACCTGTCAGCAGTAGTCCTATGCAAAGCAAAAGTGTCTTTATCAGGCCAAATTACATTTAGAATAAGCGCAAAGGGTTATAATAAATAGAGGCTGGTGTAGTCACAGAATGGGATGCCACAGCCGGAGTGCACCTGGCAGCAGTAGTCCTATGCAAAGCAAAAGTGTCTTTATCAGGCCAAATTACTTTTAGAATAAGTGCAAAGGGTTATAGTAAATAGAGGCTGTTGTAGTCACAGAATGGGATGCCCCAACCAGAGAGCACCTGGCAGCAGTAGTCCTATGCACAGCAAAAGTGCCTTTATCAGGCCAAATTACTTTTAGAATAAGTGCAAAGGGTTATAGTAAATAGAGGCTGGTGTAGTTACAGAATGGGATGCCCCCACCAGAGAGCACCTGTCAGCAGTAGTCCTATGTAAAGCAAAAGTGTCTTTATCCGGCCAAATTACTTTTAGAATAAATGCAAAGGGTTATATTAAATAGAGGCTGGTGTAGTCACAGAATGGGATGCCACAGCCGGACTGCACCTGGCAGCAGTAGTCCTATGCAAAGCAAAAGTGTCTTTATCAGGCCAAATTACTTTTAGAATAAGTGCAAAGGGTTATAGTAAATAGAGGCTGTTGTAGTCATAGAATGGGATGCCCCAACCAGAGAGCACCTGGCAGCAGTAGTCCTATGCACAGCAAAAGTGTCTTTATCAGGCCAAATTACTTTTAGAATAAGTGCAAAGGGTTATAGTAAATAGAGGCTGGTGTAGTCACAGAATGGGATGCACCAACCAGAGAGCACCTGGCAGCAGTACTACTATGCAAAGCAAAAGTGTCTTTATCAGGCCAAATTACTTTTAGAATAAGTGCAAAGGGTTATAGTAAATAGAGGCTGGTGTAGTCACAGAATGGGATGCCCCAAACAGAGAGCACCTGGCAGCAATACTACTATGCACAGCAAAAGTGTCTTTATCAGGCCAAATTACTTTTAGAATAAGTAAAAAAGGGTTAGAGGCTGGTGTAGTCACAGAATGGGATGCCACAACCGGAGTGCACCTGGCAGCAGTAGTCCTATGCAAAGCAAAAGTGTCTTTATCAGGCCAAATTACTTTTAGAATAAGTGGAAAGGGTTATAGTAAATAGAGGCTGGTGTAGTCACAGAATGGGATGCCCCAACCAGAGAGCACCTGGCAGCAGTACTACTATGCACAGCAAAAGTGTCTTTATCAGGCCAAATTACTTTTAGAATAAGTGCAAAGGGTTTTATTAAATCGAGGCTGGTGTAGTCACAGAATGGGATGCCACAACCGGAGTGCACCTGGCAGCAGTAGTCCTATGCAAAGCAAAAGTGTCTTTATCAGGCCAAATTACTTTTAGAATAAGTGCAAAGGGTTATAGTAAATAGAGGCTGTTGTAGTCACAGAATGGGATGCCCCAACCGGAGAGCACCTGGCAGCAGTAGTCCTATGCAAAGCAAAAGTGTCTTTATCAGGCCAAATTACTTTTAGAATAAGTGCAAAGGGTTATATTAAATAGAGGCTGGTGTAGTCACAGAATGGGATGCCCCAACCAGAGAGCACCTGTCAGCAGTAGTCCTATGCAAAGCAAAAGTGTCTTTATCAGGCCAAATTACATTTAGAATAAGCGCAAAGGGTTATATTAAATAGAGGCTGGTGTAGTCACAGAATGGGATGCCACAGCCGGAGTGCACCTGGCAGCAGTAGTCCTATGCAAAGCAAAAGTGTCTTTATCAGGCCAAATTACTTTTAGAATAAGTGCAAAGGGTTATAGTAAATAGAGGCTGGTGTAGTTACAGAATGGGATGCCCCCACCAGAGAGCACCTGTCAGCAGTAGTCCTATGTAAAGCAAAAGTGTCTTTATCAGGCCAAATTACTTTTAGAATAAATGCAAAGGGTTATATTAAATAGAGGCTGGTGTAGTCACAGAATGGGATGCCACAGCCGGAGTGCACCTGGCAGCAGTTGTCCTATGCAAAGCAAAAGTATCTTTATCAGGCCAAATTACTTTTAGAATAAGTGCAAAGGGTTATATTAAATAGTGGCTGGTGTAGTCACCGAATAGGATGCCACAACCGGAGTGCACCTGGCAGCAGTAGTCCTATGCAAAGCAAAAGTGTCTTTATCAGGCCTAATTACTTTTAGAATAAGTGCAAATCGTTATAGTAAATAGAGGCTGGTGTAGTCACAGAATGGGATGCCCCAACCAGAGAGCACCTGGCAGCAGTAGTCCTATGCAAAGAAAAAGTGTCTTTATCAGGCCAAATTACTTTTAGAATAAGTAAAAAAGGGTTAGAGGCTGGTGTAGTCACAGAATGGGATGCCACAACCGGAGTGCACCTGGCAGCAGTAGTCCTATGCAAAGCAAAAGTGTCTTTATCAGGCCAAATTACTTTTAGAATAAGTGCAAAGGGTTATAGTAAATAGAGGCTGGTGTAGTCACAGAATGGGATGCCCCAACCAGAGAGCACCTGGCAGCAGTACTACTATGCACAGCAAAAGTGTCTTTATGAGGCCAAATTACTTTTAGAATAAGTGCAAAGGGTTTTATTAAATCGAGGCTGGTGTAGTCACAGAATGGGATGCCACAACCGGAGTGCACCTGGCAGCAGTAGTCCTATGCAAAGCAAAAGTGTCTTTATCAGGCCAAATTACTTTTAGAATAAGTGCAAAGGGTTATATTAAATAGAGGCTGGTGTAGTCACAGAATGGGATGCCCCAACCAGAGAGCACCTGTCAGCAGTAGTCCTATGCAAAGCAAAAGTGTCTTTATCAGGCCAAATTACATTTAGAATAAGCGCAAAGGGTTATATTAAATAGAGGCTGGTGTAGTCACAGAATGGGATGCCACTGCCGGAGTGCACCTGGCAGCAGTAGTCCTATGCAAAGCAAAAGTGTCTTTATCAGGCCAAATTACTTTTAGAATAAGTGCAAAGGGTTATAGTAAATAGAGGCTGTTGTAGTCACAGAATGGGATGCCCCAACCAGAGAGCACCTGGCAGCAGTAGTCCTATGCACAGCAAAAGTGTCTTTATCAGGCCAAATTACTTTTAGAATAAGTGCAAAGGGTTATAGTAAATAGAGGCTGGTGTAGTTACAGAATGGGATGCCCCCACCAGAGAGCACCTGTCAGCAGTAGTCCTATGTAAAGCAAAAGTGTCTTTATCAGGCCAAATTACTTTTAGAATAAATGCAAAGGGTTATATTAAATAGAGGCTGGTGTAGTCACAGAATGGGATGCCACAGCCGGAGTGCACCTGGCAGCAGTAGTCCTATGCAAAGCAAAAGTGTCTTTATCAGGCCAAATTACTTTTAGAATAAGTGCAAAGGGTTATAGTAAATAGAGGCTGTTGTAGTCATAGAATGGGATGCCCCAACCAGAGAGCACCTGGCAGCAGTAGTCCTATGCACAGCAAAAGTGTCTTTATCAGGCCAAATTACTTTTAGAATAAGTGCAAAGGGTTATAGTAAATAGAGGCTGGTGTAGTCACAGAATGGGATGCTCCAACCGGAGAGCACCTGGCAGCAGTAGTCCTATGCAAAGCAAAAGTGTCTTTATCAGGCCAAATTACTTTTAGAATAAGTGCAAAGGGTTATATTAAATAGAGGCTGTTGTAGTCACAGAATGGGATGCCACAACCGGAGTGCACCTGGCAGCAGTAGTCCTATGCAAAGCAAAAGTGTCTTTATCAGGCCAAATTACTTTTAGAATATGTGCAAAGGGTTATAGTAAATAGAGGCTGTTGTAGTCACAGAATGGGATGCCCCAACCAGAGAACCTGGCAGCAGTAGTCCTATGCAATGCAAAAGTGTCTTTATCAGGCCAAATTACTTTTAGAATAAGTGCAAAGGGTTATATTAAATAGAGGCTGGTGTAGTCACAGAATGGGATGCCACAACCGGAGTGCACCTGGCAGCAGTAGTCCTATGCAAAGCAAAAGTGTCTTTATCAGGCCAAATTACTTTTAGAATAAGTGCAAAGGGTTATAGTAAATAGAGGCTGGTGTAGTCACAGAATGGGATGCCCCAACCAGAGAGCACCTGGCAGCAGTACTACTATGCAAAGCAAAAGTGTCTTTATCAGGCCAAATTACTTTTAGAATAAGTGCAAAGGGTTATATTAAATAGAGGCTGGTGTAGTCACAGAATGGGATGCCACAACCGGAGTGCACGTGGCAGCAGTAGTCCTATGCAAAGCAAAAGTGTCTTTATCAGGCCAAATTACTTTTAGAATAAGTGCAAAGGGTTATAGTAAATAGAGGCTGGTGTAGTCACAGAATGGGATGCCCCAACCAGAGAGCACCTGGCAGCAGTACTACTATGCACAGCAACAGTGTCTTTATCAGGCCAAATTACTTTTAGAATAAGTGCAAAGGGTTAGAGGCTGTTGTAGTCACAGAATGGGATGCCCCAACCAGAGAGCACCTGGCAGCAGTAGTCCTATGCAAAGCAAAAGTGTCTTTATCAGGCCAAATTAGTTTTAGAATAAGTGCAAAGGGTTATAGTAAATAGAGGCTGGTGTAGTCACAGAATGGGATGCCCCAACCGGAGAGCACCTGGCAGCAGTACTACTATGCACAGCAAAAGTGTCTTTATCAGGCCAAATTACTTTTAGAATAAGTGCAAAGGGTTATATTAAATAGAGGCTGGTGTAGTCACAGAATGGGATGCCCCAACCAGAGAGCACCTGGCAGCAGTACTTCTATACATAGCAAAAGTGTCTTTATCAGGCCAAATTACTTTTAGAATAAGTGCAAAGGGTTAGAGGCTGGTGTAGTCACAGAATGGGATACCCCAACCGGAGAGCACCTGGCAGCAGTAGTCCTATGCAAAGCAAAAGTGTCTTTATCAGGCCAAATTACTTTTAGAATAAGTGCAAAGGGTTATATTAAATAGAGGCTGGTGTAGTCACAGAATGGGATGCCACAACCGGAGTGCACCTGGCAGCAGTAGTCCTATGCAAAGCAAAAGTGTCTTTATCAGGCCAAATTACTTTTAGAATAAGTGCAAAGGGTTATAGTAAATAGAGGCTGGTGTAGTCACAGAATGGGATGCCCCAACCAGAGAGCACCTGGCAGCAGTACTACTATGCACAGCAAAAGTGTCTTTATCAGGCCAAATTACTTTTAGAATAAGTGCAAAGGGTTATATTAAATAGAGGCTGGTGTAGTCACAGAATGGGATGCCACAACCGGAGTGCACGTGGCAGCAGTAGTCCTATGCAAAGCAAAAGTGTCTTTATCAGGCCAAATTACTTTTAGAATAAGTGCAAAGGGTTATAGTAAATAGAGGCTGGAGTAGTCACAGAATGGGATGCCCCAACCAGAGAGCACCTGGCAGCAGTAGTCCTATGCAAAGCAAAAGTGTCTTTATCAGGCCAAATTAGTTTTAGAATAAGTGCAAAGGGTTATAGTAAATAGAGGCTGGTGTAGTCACAGAATGGGATGCCCCAACCGGAGAGCACCTGGCAGCAGTACTACTATGCACAGCAAAAGTGTCTTTATCAGGCCAAATTACTTTTAGAATAAGTGCAAAGGGTTATAGTAAATAGAGGCTGGTGTAGTCACAGAATGGGATGCCCCAACCAGAGAGCACCTGGCAGCAGTACTACTATGCACAGCAAAAGTGTCTTTATCAGGCCAAATTACTTTTAGAATAAGTGCAAAGGGTTATATTAAATAGAGGCTGGTGTAGTCACAGAATGGGATGCCACAACCGGAGTGCACGTGGCAGCAGTAGTCCTATGCAAAGCAAAAGTGTCTTTATCAGGCCAAATTACTTTTAGAATAAGTGCAAAGGGTTATAGTAAATAGAGGCTGGTGTAGTCACAGAATGGGATGCCCCAACCAGAGAGCACCTGGCAGCAGTACTACTATGCACAGCAACAGTGTCTTTATCAGGCCAAATTACTTTTAGAATAAGTGCAAAGGGTTAGAGGCTGTTGTAGTCACAGAATGGGATGCCCCAACCAGAGAGCACCTGGCAGCAGTAGTCCTATGCACAGCAAAAGTGTCTTTATCAGGCCAAATTACTTTTAGAATAAGTGCAAAGGGTTATAGTAAATAGAGGCTGGTGTAGTCACAGAATGGGATGCCCCAACCAGAGAGCACCTGGCAGCAGTACTTCTATACATAGCAAAAGTGTCTTTATCAGGCCAAATTACTTTTAGAATAAGTGCAAAGGGTTAGAGGCTGGTGTAGTCACAGAATGGGATACCCCAACCGGAGAGCACCTGGCAGCAGTAGTCCTATGCAAAGCAAAAGTGTCTTTATCAGGCCAAATTACTTTTAGAATAAGTGCAAAGGGTTATATTAAATAGAGGCTGGTGTAGTCACAGAATGGGATGCCACAACCGGAGTGCACCTGGCAGCAGTAGTCCTATGCAAAGCAAAAGTGTCTTTATCAGGCCAAATTACTTTTAGAATAAGTGCAAAGGGTTATAGTAAATAGAGGCTGGTGTAGTCACAGAATGGGATGCCCCAACCAGAGAGCACCTGGCAGCAGTACTACTATGCACAGCAAAAGTGTCTTTATCAGGCCAAATTACTTTTAGAATAAGTGCAAAGGGTTATATTAAATAGAGGCTGGTGTAGTCACAGAATGGGATGCCACAACCGGAGTGCACGTGGCAGCAGTAGTCCTATGCAAAGCAAAAGTGTCTTTATCAGGCCAAATTACTTTTAGAATAAGTGCAAAGGGTTATAGTAAATAGAGGCTGGTGTAGTCACAGAATGGGATGCCCCAACCAGAGAGCACCTGGCAGCAGTACTACTATGCACAGCAACAGTGTCTTTATCAGGCCAAATTACTTTTAGAATAAGTGCAAAGGGTTAGAGGCTGTTGTAGTCACAGAATGGGATGCCCCAACCAGAGAGCACCTGGCAGCAGTAGTCCTATGCAAAGCAAAAGTGTCTTTATCAGGCCAAATTAGTTTTAGAATAAGTGCAAAGGGTTATAGTAAATAGAGGCTGGTGTAGTCACAGAATGGGATGCCCCAACCGGAGAGCACCTGGCAGCAGTACTACTATGCACAGCAAAAGTGTCTTTATCAGGCCAAATTACTTTTAGAATAAGTGCAAAGGGTTATAGTAAATAGAGGCTGGTGTAGTCACAGAATGGGATGCCCCAACCAGAGAGCACCTGGCAGCAGTACTACTATGCACAGCAAAAGTGTCTTTATCAGGCCAAATTACTTTTAGAATAAGTGCAAAGGGTTATATTAAATAGAGGCTGGTGTAGTCACAGAATGGGATGCCACAACCGGAGTGCACGTGGCAGCAGTAGTCCTATGCAAAGCAAAAGTGTCTTTATCAGGCCAAATTACTTTTAGAATAAGTGCAAAGGGTTATAGTAAATAGAGGCTGGTGTAGTCACAGAATGGGATGCCCCAACCAGAGAGCACCTGGCAGCAGTACTACTATGCACAGCAACAGTGTCTTTATCAGGCCAAATTACTTTTAGAATAAGTGCAAAGGGTTAGAGGCTGTTGTAGTCACAGAATGGGATGCCCCAACCAGAGAGCACCTGGCAGCAGTAGTCCTATGCAAAGCAAAAGTGTCTTTATCAGGCCAAATTAGTTTTAGAATAAGTGCAAAGGGTTATAGTAAATAGAGGCTGGTGTAGTCACAGAATGGGATGCCCCAACCGGAGAGCACCTGGCAGCAGTACTACTATGCACAGCAAAAGTGTCTTTATCAGGCCAAATTACTTTTAGAATAAGTGCAAAGGGTTATAGTAAATAGAGGCTGATGTAGTCACAGAATGGGATGCCCCAACCAGAGAGCACCTGGCAGCAGTACTTCTATGCACAGCAAAAGTGTCTTTATCAGGCCAAATTACTTTTAGAATAAGTGCAAAGGGTTAGAGGCTGGTGTAGTCACAGAATGGGATGCCCCAACCGGAGAGCACCTGGCAGCAGTAGTCCTATGCAAAGCAAAAGTGTCTTTATCAGGCCAAATTACTTTTAGAATAAGTGCAAAGGGTTATATTAAATAGAGGCTGGTGTAGTCACAGAATGGGATGCCACAACCGGAGTGCACCTGGCAGCAGTAGTCCTATGCAAAGCAAAAGTGTCTTTATCAGGCCAAATTACTTTTAGAATAAGTGCAAAGGGTTATAGTAAATAGAGGCTGGTGTAGTCACATAATGGGATGCCCCAACCAGAGAGCACCTGGCAGCAGTACTACTATGCACACCAAAAGTGTCTTTATCAGGCCAAATTACTTTTTGAATAAGTGCAAAAGGTTATATTAAATAGAGGCTGGTGTAGTCACAGAATGGGATGCCACAACCGGAGTGCACCTGGCAGCAGTAGTCCTGTGCAAAGCAAAAGTGTCTTTATCAGGCCAAATTACTTTTAGAATAAGTGCAAACGGTTATATTAAATAGAGGCTGTTGTAGTCACAGAATGGGATGCCCCAACCAGAGAGCACCTGGCAGCAGTACTACTATGCACAGCAAAAGTGTCTTTATCAGGCCAAATTACTTTTAGAATAAGTGCAAAGGGTTATATTAAATAGAGGCTGGTGTAGTCACAGAATGGGATGCCACAACCGGAGTGCACCTGGCAGCAGTAGTCCTATGCAAAGCAAAAGTGTCTTTATCAGGCCAAATTACTTTTAGAATAAGTGCAAAGGGTTAGAGGCTGTTGTAGTCACATAATGGGATGCCCCAACCACAGAGAACATGGCAGCAGTAGTCCTATGCAAAGCAAAAGTGTCTTTATCAGGCCAAATTACTTTTAGAATAAGTGCAAAGGGTTATAGTAAATAGAGGCTGGTGTAGTCACAGAATGGGATGCCCCAACCAGAGAGCACCTGGCAGCAGTAGTCCTCTGCAAAGTAAAAATGTCTTTATCAGGCCAAATTACTTTTAGAATAAGTGCAAAGGGTTATAGTAAATAGAGGCTGGTGTAGACACAGAATGGGATGCCACAACCGGAGTGCACCTGGCAGCAGTAGTCCTATGCAAAGCAAAAGTGTCTTTATCAGGCCAAATTACTTTTAGAATAAGTGCAAAGGGTTATAGTAAATAGAGGCTGGTGTAGTCACAGAATGGGATGCCCCAACCAGAGAGCACCTGGCAGCAGTAGTCCTATGCAAAGCAAAAGTGTCTTTATCAGGCCAAATTACTTTTAGAATAAGTGCAAAGGGTTAGAGGCTGGTGTAGTCACAGAATGGGATGCCACAACCGGAGTGCACCTGGCAGCAGTAGTCCTATGCAAAGCAAAAGTGTCTTTATCAGGCCAAATTACTTTTAGAATAAGTGGAAAGGGTTATAGTAAATAGAGGCTGGTGTAGTCACAGAATGGGATGCCCCAACCAGAGAGCACCTGGCAGCAGTACTACTATGCACAGCAAAAGTGTCTTTATCAGGCCAAATTACTTTTAGAATAAGTGCAAAGGGTTATAGTAAATAGAGGCTGGTGTAGTCACAGAATGGGATGCCACAACCGGAGTGCACCTGGCAGCAGTAGTCCTATGCACACCAAAAGTGTCTTTATCAGGCCAAATTACTTTTAGAATAAGTGCAAAGGGTTATAGTAAATAGATGCTGTTGTAGTCACAGAATGGGATGCCCCAACCAGAGAGAACCTGGCAGCAGTAGTCCTATGCACAGCAAAAGTGTCTTTATCACGCCAAATTACTTTTAGAATAAGTGCAAAGGATTATAGTAAATAGAGGCTGGTGTAGTCACAGAATGGGATGCCCCAACCGGAGAGCACCTGGCAGCAGTAGTCCTATGCAAAGCAAAAGTGTCTTTATCAGGCCAAATTACTTTTAGAATAAGTGCAAAGGGTTATAGTAAATAGAGGCTGGTGTAGTCATAGAATGGGATGCCACAACCGGAGTGCACCTGGCAGCAGTAGTCCTATGCAAAGCAAAAGTGTCTTTATCAGGCCAAATTACTTTTAGAATAAGTGCAAAGGGTTATAGTAAATAGATGCTGTTGTAGTCACAGAATGGGATGCCCCAACCAGAGAGCCCCTGGCAGCAGTAGTCCTATGCACAGCAAAAGTGTCTTTATCAGGCCAAATTACTTTTAGAATAAGTGCAAAGGGTTATAGTAAATAGAGGCTGGTGTAGTCACAGAATGGGATGCCCCAACCAGAGAGCACCTGGCAGCAGTAGTCCTATGCAAAGCAAAAGTGTCTTTATCAGGCCAAATTACTTTTAGAATAAGTGCAAAGGGTTATAATAAATAGAGGCTGGTGTAGTCACAGAATGGGATGCCCCAACCAGAGAGCACCTGGCAGCAGTAGTCCTATGCAAAGCAAAAGTGTCTTTATCAGGCCAAATTACTTTTAGAATAAGTGCAAAGGGTTATATTAAATAGTGGCTGGTGTAGTCACAGAATAGGATGCCACAACCGGAGTGCACCTGGCAGCAGTAGTCCTATGCAAAGCAAAAGTGTCTTTATCAGGCCTAATTACTTTTAGAATAAGTGCAAATCTTTATAGTAAATAGAGGCTGGTGTAGTCACAGAATGGGATGCCCCAACCAGAGAGCACCTGGCAGCAGTAGTCCTATGCAAAGCAAAAGTGTCTTTATCAGGCCAAATTACTTTTAGAATAAGTAAAAAAGGGTTAGAGGCTGGTGTAGTCACAGAATGGGATGCCACAACCGGAGTGCACCTGGCAGCAGTAGTCCTATGCAAAGCAAAAGTGTCTTTATCAGGCCAAATTACTTTTAGAATAAGTGCAAGGGGTTATAGTAAATAGAGGCTGGTGTAGTCACAGAATGGGATGCCCCAACCAGAGAGCACCTGGCAGCAGTACTACTATGCACGGCAAAAGTGTCTTTATCAGGCCAAATTACTTTTAGAATAAGTGCAAAGGGTTTTATTAAATCGAGGCTGGTGTAGTCACAGAATGGGATGCCACAACCGGAGTGCACCTGGCAGCAGTAGTCCTATGCAAAGCAAAAGTGTCTTTATCAGGCCAAATTACTTTTAGAATAAGTGCAAAGGGTTATAGTAAATAGAGGCTGTTGTAGTCACAGAATGGGATGCCCCAACCGGAGAGCACCTGGCAGCAGTAGTCCTATGCAAAGCAAAAGTGTCTTTATCAGGCCAAATTACTTTTAGAATAAGTGCAAAGGGTTATATTAAATAGAGGCTGGTGTAGTCACAGAATGGGATGCCCCAACCAGAGAGCACCTGTCAGCAGTAGTCCTATGCAAAGCAAAAGTGTCTTTATCAGGCCAAATTACATTTAGAATAAGCGCAAAGGGTTATAATAAATAGAGGCTGGTGTAGTCACAGAATGGGATGCCACAGCCGGAGTGCACCTGGCAGCAGTAGTCCTATGCAAAGCAAAAGTGTCTTTATCAGGCCAAATTACTTTTAGAATAAGTGCAAAGGGTTATAGTAAATAGAGGCTGTTGTAGTCACAGAATGGGATGCCCCAACCAGAGAGCACCTGGCAGCAGTAGTCCTATGCACAGCAAAAGTGCCTTTATCAGGCCAAATTACTTTTAGAATAAGTGCAAAGGGTTATAGTAAATAGAGGCTGGTGTAGTTACAGAATGGGATGCCCCCACCAGAGAGCACCTGTCAGCAGTAGTCCTATGTAAAGCAAAAGTGTCTTTATCCGGCCAAATTACTTTTAGAATAAATGCAAAGGGTTATATTAAATAGAGGCTGGTGTAGTCACAGAATGGGATGCCACAGCCGGACTGCACCTGGCAGCAGTAGTCCTATGCAAAGCAAAAGTGTCTTTATCAGGCCAAATTACTTTTAGAATAAGTGCAAAGGGTTATAGTAAATAGAGGCTGTTGTAGTCATAGAATGGGATGCCCCAACCAGAGAGCACCTGGCAGCAGTAGTCCTATGCACAGCAAAAGTGTCTTTATCAGGCCAATTTACTTTTAGAATAAGTGCAAAGGGTTATAGTAAATAGAGGCTGGTGTAGTCACAGAATGGGATGCTCCAACCGGAGAGCACCTGGCAGCAGTAGTCCTATGCAAAGCAAAAGTGTCTTTATCAGGCCAAATTACTTTTAGAATAAGTGCAAAGGGTTATATTAAATAGAGGCTGTTGTAGTCACAGAATGGGATGCCACAACCGGAGTGCACCTGGCAGCAGTAGTCCTATGCAAAGCAAAAGTGTCTTTATCAGGCCAAATTACTTTTAGAATATGTGCAAAGGGTTATAGTAAATAGAGGCTGTTGTAGTCACAGAATGGGATGCCCCAACCAGAGAGCACCTGGCAGCAGTAGTCCTATGCACAGCAAAAGTGTCTTTATCAGGCCAAATTACTTTTAGAATAAGTGCAAAGGGTTATATTAAATAGAGGCTGGTGTAGTCACAGAATGGGATGCCACAACCGGAGTGCACCTGGCAGCAGTAGTCCTATGCAAAGCAAAAGTGTCTTTATCAGGCCAAATTACTTTTAGAATAAGTGCAAAGGGTTATAGTAAATAGAGGCTGGTGTAGTCACAGAATGGGATGCACCAACCAGAGAGCACCTGGCAGCAGTACTACTATGCAAAGCAAAAGTGTCTTTATCAGGCCAAATTACTTTTAGAATAAGTGCAAAGGGTTATAGTAAATAGAGGCTGGTGTAGTCACAGAATGGGATGCCCCAAACAGAGAGCACCTGGCAGCAATACTACTATGCACAGCAAAAGTGTCTTTATCAGGCCAAATTACTTTTAGAATAAGTAAAAAAGGGTTAGAGGCTGGTGTAGTCACAGAATGGGATGCCACAACCGGAGTGCACCTGGCAGCAGTAGTCCTATGCAAAGCAAAAGTGTCTTTATCAGGCCAAATTACTTTTAGAATAAGTGCAAAGGGTTATAGTAAATAGAGGCTGTTGTAGTCATAGAATGGGATGCCCCAACCAGAGAGCACCTGGCAGCAGTAGTCCTATGCACAGCAAAAGTGTATTTATCAGGCCAAATTACTTTTAGAATAAGTGCAAAGGGTTATAGTATATAGAGGCTGGTGTAGTCACAGAATGGGATGCTCCAACCGGAGAGCACCTGGCAGCAGTAGTCCTATGCAAAGCAAAAGTGTCTTTATCAGGCCAAATTACTTTTAGAATAAGTGCAAAGGGTTATATTAAATAGAGGCTGTTGCAGTCACAGAATGGGATGCCACAACCGGAGTGCACCTGGCAGCAGTAGTCCTATGCAATGCAAAAGTGTCTTTATCAGGCCAAATTACTTTTAGAATATGTGCAAAGGGTTATAGTAAATAGAGGCTGTTGTAGTCACAGAATGGGATGCCCCAACCAGAGAGCACCTGGCAGCAGTAGTCCTATGCACAGCAAAAGTGTCTTTATCAGGCCAAATTACTTTTAGAATAAGTGCAAAGGGTTATATTAAATAGAGGCTGGTGTAGTCACAGAATGGGATGCCACAACCGGAGTGCACCTGGCAGCAGTAGTCCTATGCAAAGCAAAAGTGTCTTTATCAGGCCAAATTACTTTTAGAATAAGTGCAAAGGGTTATAGTAAATAGAGGCTGGTGTAGTCACAGAATGGGATGCCCCAACCAGAGAGCACCTGGCAGCAGTACTACTATGCAAAGCAAAAGTGTCTTTATCAGGCCAAATTACTTTTAGAATAAGTGCAGAGGGTTATAGTAAATAGAGGCTGGTGTAGTCACAGAATGGGATGCCCCAAACAGAGAGCACCTGGCAGCAGTACTACTATGCACAGCAAAAGTGTCTTTATCAGGCCAAATTACTTTTAGAATAAGTGCAAAGGGTTATATTAAATAGAGGCTGGTGTAGTCACAGAATGGGATGCCACAACCGGAGTGCACGTGGCAGCAGTAGTCCTATGCAAAGCAAAAGTGTCTTTATCAGGCCAAATTACTTTTAGAATAAGTGCAAAGGGTTATAGTAAATAGAGGCTGGTGTAGTCACAGAATGGGATGCCCCAACCAGAGAGCACCTGGCAGCAGTACTACTATGCACAGCAACAGTGTCTTTATCAGGCCAAATTACTTTTAGAATAAGTGCAAAGGGTTAGAGGCTGTTGTAGTCACAGAATGGGATGCCCCAACCAGAGAGCACCTGGCAGCAGTAGTCCTATGCAAAGCAAAAGTGTCTTTATCAGGCCAAATTAGTTTTAGAATAAGTGCAAAGGGTTATAGTAAATAGAGGCTGGTGTAGTCACAGAATGGGATGCCCCAACCGGAGAGCACCTGGCAGCAGTACTACTATGCACAGCAAAAGTGTCTTTATCAGGCCAAATTACTTTTAGAATAAGTGCAAAGGGTTATAGTAAATAGAGGCTGGTGTAGTCACAGAATGGGATGCCCCAACCAGAGAGCACCTGGCAGCAGTACTTCTATGCACAGCAAAAGTGTCTTTATCAGGCCAAATTACTTTTAGAATAAGTGCAAAGGGTTAGAGGCTGGTGTAGTCACAGAATGGGATGCCCCAACCGGAGAGCACCTGGCAGCAGTAGTCCTATGCAAAGCAAAAGTGTCTTTATCAGGCCAAATTACTTTTAGAATAAGTGCAAAGGGTTATATTAAATAGAGGCTGGTGTAGTCACAGAATGGGATGCCACAACCGGAGTGCACCTGGCAGCAGTAGTCCTATGCAAAGCAAAAGTGTCTTTATCAGGCCAAATTACTTTTAGAATAAGTGCAAAGGGTTATAGTAAATAGAGGCTGGTGTAGTCACAGAATGGGATGCCCCAACCAGAGAGCACCTGGCAGCAGTACTACTATGCACACCAAAAGTGTCTTTATCAGGCCAAATTACTTTTTGAATAAGTGCAAAAGGTTATATTAAATAGAGGCTGGTGTAGTCACAGAATGGGATGCCACAACCGGAGTGCACCTGGCAGCAGTAGTCCTATGCAAAGCAAAAGTGTCTTTATCAGGCCAAATTACTTTTAGAATAAGTGCAAACGGTTATATTAAATAGAGGCTGTTGTAGTCACAGAATGGGATGCCCCAACCAGAGAGCACCTGGCAGCAGTACTACTATGCACAGCAAAAGTGTCTTTATCAGGCCAAATTACTTTTAGAATAAGTGCAAAGGGTTATATTAAATAGAGGCTGGTGTAGTCACAGAATGGGATGCCACAACCGGAGTGCACCTGGCAGCAGTAGTCCTATGCAAAGCAAAAGTGTCTTTATCAGGCCAAATTACTTTTAGAATAAGTGCAAAGGGTTATAGTAAATAGAGGCTGGTGTAGTCACAGAATGGGATGCCCCAACCAGAGAGCACCTGGCAGCAGTAGTCCTATGCAAAGTAAAAATGTCTTTATCAGGCCAAATTACTTTTAGAATAAGTGCAAAGGGTTATAGTAAATAGAGGCTGGTGTAGACACAGAATGGGATGCCACAACCGGAGTGCACCTGGCAGCAGTAGTCCTATGCAAAGCAAAAGTGTCTTTATCAGGCCAAATTACTTTTAGAATAAGTGCAAAGGGTTATAGTAAATAGAGGCTGGTGTAGTCACAGAATGGGATGCCCCAACCAGAGAGCACCTGGCAGCAGTAGTCCTATGCAAAGCAAAAGTGTCTTTATCAGGCCAAATTACTTTTAGAATAAGTGCAAAGGGTTAGAGGCTGGTGTAGTCACAGAATGGGATGCCACAACCGGAGTGCACCTGGCAGCAGTAGTCCTATGCAAAGCAAAAGTGTCTTTATCAGGCCAAATTACTTTTAGAATAAGTGGAAAGGGTTATAGTAAATAGAGGCTGGTGTAGTCACAGAATGGGATGCCCCAACCAGAGAGCACCTGGCAGCAGTACTACTATGCACAGCAAAAGTGTCTTTATCAGGCCAAATTACTTTTAGAATAAGTGCAAAGGGTTAAATTAAATAGAGGCTGGTGTAGTCACAGAATGGGATGCCACAACCGGAGTGCACCTGGCAGCAGTAGTCCTATGCACACCAAAAGTGTCTTTATCAGGCCAAATTACTTTTAGAATAAGTGCAAAGGGTTATAGTAAATAGATGCTGTTGTAGTCACAGAATGGGATGCCCCAACCAGAGAGAACCTGGCAGCAGTAGTCCTATGCACAGCAAAAGTGTCTTTATCACGCCAAATTACTTTTAGAATAAGTGCAAAGGGTTATAGTAAATAGAGGCTGGTGTAGTCACAGAATGGGATGCCCCAACCGGAGAGCACCTGGCAGCAGTAGTCCTATGCAAAGCAAAAGTGTCTTTATCAGGCCAAATTACTTTTAGAATAAGTGCAAAGGGTTATAATAAATAGAGGCTGGTGTAGTCACAGAATGGGATGCCCCAACCAGAGAGCACCTGGCAGCAGTAGTCCTATGCAAAGCAAAAGTGTCTTTATCAGGCCAAATTACTTTTAGAATAAGTGCAAAGGGTTATATTAAATAGTGGCTGGTGTAGTCACAGAATAGGATGCCACAACCGGAGTGCACCTGGCAGCAGTAGTCCTATGCAAAGCAAAAGTGTCTTTATCAGGCCTAATTACTTTTAGAATAAGTGCAAATCTTTATAGTAAGTAGAGGCTGGTGTAGTCACAGAATGGGATGCCCCAACCAGAGAGCACCTGGCAGCAGTAGTCCTATGCAAAGCAAAAGTGTCTTTTATCAGGCCAAATTACTTTTAGAATAAGTAAAAAAGGGTTAGAGGCTGGTGTAGTCACAGAATGGGATGCCACAACCGGAGTGCACCTGGCAGCAGTAGTCCTATGCAAAGCAAAAGTGTCTTTATCAGGCCAAATTACTTTTAGAATAAGTGCAAAGGGTTATAGTAAATAGAGGCTGGTGTAGTCACAGAATGGGATGCCCTAACCAGAGAGCACCTGGCAGCAGTACTACTATGCACAGCAAAAGTGTCTTTATCAGGCCAAATTACTTTTAGAATAAGTGCAAAGGGTTTTATTAAATCGAGGCTGGTGTAGTCACAGAATGGGATGCCACAACCGGAGTGCACCTGGCAGCAGTAGTCCTATGCAAAGCAAAAGTGTCTTTATCAGGCCAAATTACTTTTAGAATAAGTGCAAAGGGTTATAGTAAATAGAGGCTGTTGTAGTCACAGAATGGGATGCCCCAACCGGAGAGCACCTGGCAGCAGTAGTCCTATGCAAAGCAAAAGTGTCTTTATCAGGCCAAATTACTTTTAGAATAAGTGCAAAGGGTTATATTAAATAGAGGCTGGTGTAGTCACAGAATGGGATGCCCCAACCAGAGAGCACCTGTCAGCAGTAGTCCTATGCAAAGCAAAAGTGTCTTTATCAGGCCAAATTACATTTAGAATAAGCGCAAAGGGTTATATTAAATAGAGGCTGGTGTAGTCACAGAATGGGATGCCACAGCCGGAGTGCACCTGGCAGCAGTAGTCCTATGCAAAGCAAAAGTGTCTTTATCAGGCCAAATTACTTTTAGAATAAGTGCAAAGGGTTATAGTAAATAGAGGCTGTTGTAGTCACAGAATGGGATGCCCCAACCAGAGAGCACCTGGCAGCAGTAGTCCTATGCACAGCAAAAGTGCCTTTATCAGGCCAAATTACTTTTAGAATAAGTGCAAAGGGTTATAGTAAATAGAGGCTGGTGTAGTTACAGAATGGGATGCCCCCACCAGAGAGCACCTGTCAGCAGTAGTCCTATGTAAAGCAAAAGTGTCTTTATCAGGCCAAATTACTTTTAGAATAAATGCAAAGGGTTATATTAAATAGTGGCTGGTGTAGTCACAGAATAGGATGCCACAACCGGAGTGCACCTGGCAGCAGTAGTCCTATGCAAAGCAAAAGTGTCTTTATCAGGCCTAATTACTTTTAGAATAAGTGCAAATCTTTATAGTAAGTAGAGGCTGGTGTAGTCACAGAATGGGATGCCCCAACCAGAGAGCACCTGGCAGCAGTAGTCCTATGCAAAGCAAAAGTGTCTTTATCAGGCCAAATTACTTTTAGAATAAGTAAAAAAGGGTTAGAGGCTGGTGTAGTCACAGAATGGGATGCCACAACCGGAGTGCACCTGGCAGCAGTAGTCCTATGCAAAGCAAAAGTGTCTTTATCAGGCCAAATTACTTTTAGAATAAGTGCAAAGGGTTATAGTAAATAGAGGCTGGTGTAGTCACAGAATGGGATGCCCTAACCAGAGAGCACCTGGCAGCAGTACTACTATGCACAGCAAAAGTGTCTTTATCAGGCCAAATTACTTTTAGAATAAGTGCAAAGGGTTTTATTAAATCGAGGCTGGTGTAGTCACAGAATGGGATGCCACAACCGGAGTGCACCTGGCAGCAGTAGTCCTATGCAAAGCAAAAGTGTCTTTATCAGGCCAAATTACTTTTAGAATAAGTGCAAAGGGTTATAGTAAATAGAGGCTGTTGTAGTCACAGAATGGGATGCCCCAACCGGAGAGCACCTGGCAGCAGTAGTCCTATGCAAAGCAAAAGTGTCTTTATCAGGCCAAATTACTTTTAGAATAAGTGCAAAGGGTTATATTAAATAGAGGCTGGTGTAGTCACAGAATGGGATGCCCCAACCAGAGAGCACCTGTCAGCAGTAGTCCTATGCAAAGCAAAAGTGTCTTTATCAGGCCAAATTACATTTAGAATAAGCGCAAAGGGTTATATTAAATAGAGGCTGGTGTAGTCACAGAATGGGATGCCACAGCCGGAGTGCACCTGGCAGCAGTAGTCCTATGCAAAGCAAAAGTGTCTTTATCAGGCCAAATTACTTTTAGAATAAGTGCAAAGGGTTATAGTAAATAGAGGCTGTTGTAGTCACAGAATGGGATGCCCCAACCAGAGAGCACCTGGCAGCAGTAGTCCTATGCACAGCAAAAGTGCCTTTATCAGGCCAAATTACTTTTAGAATAAGTGCAAAGGGTTATAGTAAATAGAGGCTGGTGTAGTTACAGAATGGGATGCCCCCACCAGAGAGCACCTGGCAGCAGTAGTCCTATGTAAAGCAAAAGTGTCTTTATCAGGCCAAATTACTTTTAGAATAAATGCAAAGGGTTATATTAAATAGAGGCTGGTGTAGTCACAGAATGGGATGCCACAGCCGGAGTGCACCTGGCAGCAGTAGTCCTATGCAAAGCAAAAGTGTCTTTATCAGGCCAAATTACTTTTAGAATAAGTGCAAAGGGTTATAGTAAATAGAGGCTGTTGTAGTCATAGAATGGGATGCCCCAACCAGAGAGCACCTGGCAGCAGTAGTCCTATGCACAGCAAAAGTGTCTTTATCAGGCCAATTTACTTTTAGAATAAGTGCAAAGGGTTATAGTAAATAGAGGCTGGTGTAGTCACAGAATGGGATGCTCCAACCGGAGAGCACCTGGCAGCAGTAGTCCTATGCAAAGCAAAAGTGTCTTTATCAGGCCAAATTACTTTTAGAATAAGTGCAAAGGGTTATATTAAATAGAGGCTGTTGTAGTCACAGAATGGGATGCCACAACCGGAGTGCACCTGGCAGCAGTAGTCCTATGCAAAGCAAAAGTGTCTTTATCAGGCCAAATTACTTTTAGAATATGTGCAAAGGGTTATAGTAAATAGAGGCTGTTGTAGTCACAGAATGGGATGCCCCAACCAGAGAGCACCTGGCAGCAGTAGTCCTATGCACAGCAAAAGTGTCTTTATCAGGCCAAATTACTTTTAGAATAAGTGCAAAGGGTTATATTAAATAGAGGCTGGTGTAGTCACAGAATGGGATGCCACAACCGGAGTGCACCTGGCAGCAGTAGTCCTATGCAAAGCAAAAGTGTCTTTATCAGGCCAAATTACTTTTAGAATAAGTGCAAAGGGTTATAGTAAATAGAGGCTGGTGTAGTCACAGAATGGGATGCACCAACCAGAGAGCACCTGGCAGCAGTACTACTATGCAAAGCAAAAGTGTCTTTATCAGGCCAAATTACTTTTAGAATAAGTGCAAAGGGTTATAGTAAATAGAGGCTGGTGTAGTCACAGAATGGGATGCCCCAAACAGAGAGCACCTGGCAGCAATACTACTATGCACAGCAAAAGTGTCTTTATCAGGCCAAATTACTTTTAGAATAAGTAAAAAAGGGTTAGAGGCTGGTGTAGTCACAGAATGGGATGCCACAACCGGAGTGCACTTGGCAGCAGTAGTCCTATGCAAAGCAAAAGTGTCTTTATCAGGCCAAATTACTTTTAGAATAAGTGCAAAGGGTTATAGTAAATAGAGGCTGTTGTAGTCATAGAATGGGATGCCCCAACCAGAGAGCACCTGGCAGCAGTAGTCCTATGCACAGCAAAAGTGTCTTTATCAGGCCAAATTACTTTTAGAATAAGTGCAAAGGGTTATAGTAAATAGAGGCTGGTGTAGTCACAGAATGGGATGCTCCAACCGGAGAGCACCTGGCAGCAGTAGTCCTATGCAAAGCAAAAGTGTCTTTATCAGGCCAAATTACTTTTAGAATAAGTGCAAAGGGTTATATTAAATAGAGGCTGTTGTAGTCACAGAATGGGATGCCACAACCGGAGTGCACCTGGCAGCAGTAGTCCTATGCAATGCAAAAGTGTCTTTATCAGGCCAAATTACTTTTAGAATATGTGCAAAGGGTTATAGTAAATAGAGGCTGTTGTAGTCACAGAATGGGATGCCCCAACCAGAGAGCACCTGGCAGCAGTAGTCCTATGCACAGCAAAAGTGTCTTTATCAGGCCAAATTACTTTTAGAATAAGTGCAAAGGGTTATATTAAATAGAGGCTGGTGTAGTCACAGAATGGGATGCCACAACCGGAGTGCACCTGGCAGCAGTAGTCCTATGCAAAGCAAAAGTGTCTTTATCAGGCCAAATTACTTTTAGAATAAGTGCAAAGGGTTATAGTAAATAGAGGCTGGTGTAGTCACAGAATGGGATGCCCCAACCAGAGAGCACCTGGCAGCAGTACTACTATGCAAAGCAAAAGTGTCTATATCAGGCCAAATTACTTTTAGAATAAGTGCAAAGGGTTATAGTAAATAGAGGCTGGTGTAGTCACAGAATGGGATGCCCCAAACAGAGAGCACCTGGCAGCAGTACTACTATGCACAGCAAAAGTGTCTTTATCAGGCCAAATTACTTTTAGAATAAGTGCAAAGGGTTATATTAAATAGAGGCTGGTGTAGTCACAGAATGGGATGCCACAACCGGAGTGCACGTCGCAGCAGTAGTCCTATGCAAAGCAAAAGTGTCTTTATCAGGCCAAATTACTTTTAGAATAAGTGCAAAGGGTTATAGTAAATAGAGGCTGGTGTAGTCACAGAATGGGATGCCCCAACCAGAGAGCACCTGGCAGCAGTACTACTATGCACAGCAACAGTGTCTTTATCAGGCCAAATTACTTTTAGAATAAGTGCAAAGGGCTAGAGGCTGTTGTAGTCACAGAATGGGATGCCCCAACCAGAGAGCACCTGGCAGCAGTAGTCCTATGCAAAGCAAAAGTGTCTTTATCAGGCCAAATTAGTTTTAGAATAAGTGCAAAGGGTTATAGTAAATAGAGGCTGGTGTAGTCACAGAATGGGATGCCCCAACCGGAGAGCACCTGGCAGCAGTACTACTATGCACAGCAAAAGTGTCTTTATCAGGCCAAATTACTTTTAGAATAAGTGCAAAGGGTTATAGTAAATAGAGGCTGGTGTAGTCACAGAATGGGATGCCCCAACCAGAGAGCACCTGGCAGCAGTACTTCTATGCACAGCAAAAGTGTCTTTATCAGGCCAAATTACTTTTAGAATAAGTGCAAAGGGTTAGAGGCTGGTGTAGTCACAGAATGGGATGCCCCAACCGGAGAGCACCTGGCAGCAGTAGTCCTATGCAAAGCAAAAGTGTCTTTATCAGGCCAAATTACTTTTAGAATAAGTGCAAAGGGTTATATTAAATAGAGGCTGGTGTAGTCACAGAATGGGATGCCACAACCGGAGTGCACCTGGCAGCAGTAGTCCTATGCAAAGCAAAAGTGTCTTTATCAGGCCAAATTACTTTTAGAATAAGTGCAAAGGGTTATAGTAAATAGAGGCTGGTGTAGTCACAGAATGGGATGCCCCAACCAGAGAGCACCTGGCAGCAGTACTACTATGCACACCAAAAGTGTCTTTATCAGGCCAAATTACTTTTTGAATAAGTGCAAAAGGTTATATTAAATAGAGGCTGGTGTAGTCACAGAATGGGATGCCACAACCGGAGTGCACCTGGCAGCAGTAGTCCTATGCAAAGCAAAAGTGTCTTTATCAGGCCAAATTACTTTTAGAATAAGTGCAAACGGTTATATTAAATAGAAGCTGTTGTAGTCACAGAATGGGATGCCCCAACCAGAGAGCACCTGGCAGCAGTACTACTATGCACAGCAAAAGTGTCTTTATCAGGCCAAATTACTTTTAGAATAAGTGCAAAGGGTTATAGTAAATAGAGGCTGTTGTGGTCACAGAATAGGATGCCCCAACCGGAGAGCACCTGGCAGCAGTACTACTATGCACAGCAAAAGTGTCTTTATCAGGCCAAATTACTTTTAGAATAAGTGCAAAGGGTTATAGTAAATAGAGGCTGGTGTAGTCACAGAATGGGATGCCTCACAGCAGACTTGAGATCAGTTCAGTATATATGCACAGTAAGTGTATAAGCAGCCTGAAAACGCTAACAAAGCCAGTCAGCCAGCCAGTAACACTCAGGCTGGATGAAAAAAAAATAAATTCTCCCTGTGACTGCCTCCGATTTTTCCTAACTTTCCCTGCTTTTCGCTGACTTTCGGCCTGTCTCCTGCCTGTCTCCTGCCTGTCCCTGTCTGTCCCTGGCTCTCTGCCTCTCCCTCACTACAGCAGCGTCCTGTCTCTCACGAATGCAATAGAGAAATGAGGAAAAGCAAGATGTCCGCCGACTTAAATAGCGCTGTGACGTCACCGGGCTTGCTGGCTGCTGATAGGCTGCATGTGACTGCCCCAGCTTGCACTGGCGCGGGGTAGATGTCTGGACATGTCCCGTCCGCCATCTTAGAATGCCTGTAATGTAAATGAATGGATGTTAAAGGAAAACTTCGAGCGATCGAAGCACGGGGAAATTCGGATTCGATCCGAATCTAATTTTTCATGAAATTCGGATCGAATCCGGGTTCGCTCATCCCTAGTTACCAACATTACCTGTATCTTTGATACAACTACTTGCTGGTTTATCCAACCACTGTGATGTACTGGGTACATAACTATCGATGAGAGAGTCACCCTCTGATAAATGTCTTGAAGTTCATAAAACCACTGAAAATCACATACAGTTGTGTTTTAAAAAAAAATAGTATGGATGCCCACTTGTCTATGCTGGGGCCACGGTCTTCCACTGTCTGTGTGTGTTGGGCTTGCAGCTCTTCTAGTGTCTGTGGCATTGTTTGTCCTGGGCCCATGGCCCTTCTTTGTCACTGCTATTGTTTATCCAAAAACAAAATGGTGTGGGTCCCCCCTACACAGCATAACCAGCCCAGGAATCAGGTATGCAGGGCTTGTAGAACAGGGCACAGGGGCCAGCCTAGGTGACCCCCCACCCTGCAGGCTACAAGCTCGCGTAGCCATCACGGCCCCAACCTGGGCTTTGGGGAGGCAGGTAATTGGGGGGTTGGGGGTTAATGGCAAGTCTCCCCCTAGCCCAAGGTGACTTGCCAGCCTCCAAGCCTTGTGAACTGATATAGGGGCCTCATGGATCAAATTTATTCATGTTTAAACTTTTCTATGATAACTAGTCTAAATGATTAGCATGTCCTGTAGATAACGTGTGTGTTGCTATTTGAAATATAAGTACAATATAGCCCAATGTACAATATAATTATTTAATGCATACCTCCCAACTTTTGAAAATTGTAAAGAGGGACTTTTTTTGTCCTTAAACCATGCCCCCCAGACATGCCCCCAGCCAAACCCTTAAAAGGAAGCACCACCTAATAAATTACATGAAAACACCCCCCCCCCCACACACACACACACAGACAGGCAAGCCCCCCCACACATGAATGCAGACAACCCCCCCTGCACTCACAGGCAAACATAAACATTCAGGCAAACACATATGTGCAGGCAAACATACACCCTGCATGCATGCAATTCCCCTCCACACACACACATGCATGCAAGCCTCCACACATAGGCACACACATACATGTAAGCACACACAGGCAGACACACATGCAGACACGCGCACACACACGGTAATAGTGTAAATAAAATAGCTCCACACAGGTCCCCCAAAAATAAGCCGAGCTGTGTGTGAGGGGCCACACTGCACAGGTGAGGCAGGCGGCGGGTCAGGAGGTCGCATGATAGGGCAGCAGCGAGGAACCCCTCACACACAGCTCGGCTTATTTTTGGGGGACTGTGTAAAGCGCCTTTCTTTCACACCAACAGATAAGAACCAGGGGGGTCATTAATTGGCTCGGCTGTTGGTTGCCTCCGCCACTGCTACATGACAGCCTTAACCCTTTCGCTGCCAGCCTACCTGCAGCATTTGCCACTCCCTGTTGCCAGACGATGTTTCACCATTTTGCGCTACACATGTTCAACTGTCATTTTTGAAAGGATTTCCAGGGATTTCCCAGGAAAATTATATATTGTTTTTTTCAACAGAGTCTGGGCTTTAACATGAAATGTCTTGTTTGTATTTTTTAGGTGTATTCTCAATATTTTTGGGTGAAATGTGTGAAAAAAAATAAAAAAAAAATATTTTTTTACAATTTGTAGAGTTTTTTTGTAATAAAAAATGTAAGTTTGTCAATAAAATCTTATTGCGTGAGAAACCCCAATTTCTCCCGGTTACAGCGATACCACATATGTATAGGTAGACACCCTTTCCTGCCCAGAAGCCTTTTATAGCTGCTGGATGACAAATGGTTAATTAAAAAAAAAAAATGACATAGGGTCCCTCTTCCCGGGGAGGGGGACCCCATTTTTTTTTGGATTTTTAAGGGTTAAAAACCCTTAAAAATCCAAAAAAAAAAATGACGTGGGGTCCCCCTTACCCAAAGTAACCAGCCCGGGACCAGCTATGGGGGCTTGTAGGCACAGAGTGGAGGGGCCAGCTTTGGTGGCCCCCCCACCCTGCAGCCTACGAGGCCCCATAGCCTATGTGGGCCCGGGCTCTTCTGCCCCCCCCTGGCCTTTGGGGAGGCAGGTAATGGGGGTGCCAGGGGTTAATGGCAAGCCACCCGCTAGGGCAGGTGACTTGCCACCCCCCCAGCCTTGTGAACTGGTATAAGGGGTCTCATGGACCCCTTACCAGCTCACAAAGGGTTAACTGTTAAAAAAAAACACCACACAATAATAAAAAGTATTTTATTAGAAAAAACAAAATTTTTTTTTTACTGTACTTACCTTCGATTGCAAGCTCTTGTCCCTCGCCGCTCAGCTGACAGATGCCGGTGATCGGCATCCAGAGAAGGAGAAGGCAGGAGATCAGAGGATCTCCTGTCACCTCCTTCCCCAGCGCCGATCACCGGCATCTGAGAAGCTGAGAAAGCTGAAGCCCGTTCGGGGCCGGGATGACTTCATAAGCCCCGCAAGATGGCGGCCGCCATCGAGAAGAAGAGAGGAGAGAGCCTCCCAGGCTCCTGAAGATCGGTAAGTCCTGGGGGGGGACCGGAGGCCCCCCAGGTGAAGAGGAGGGACAGCGGGAGCCAGCGCACACACAGGTAAGTGAATGTCATTTTTATTTTTTTTATTTTTTACAGTTAGCAGCTGCTGCTGCAGAAGCGGGGGGGGGGGCGGCCTATTCCGGGGGCTCTCCTGGAGCCATCCGACCCCCCACGGAGGATCAGATGGCACCAAATTAAAGAGGAGACCCGGCCGGATCCAACAAGGGGTCAGGTGAGTATTTTTCATTTTTATTTTTTAAACTAGAAGCGAGGAAAGTCAAGCACGTAACACCTACGGGCTCGGCACTTAAGGCCCAGCCAAGCCAGCACGTAGATGTTACGTGCTTGGCAACAAAAGGGTTAAAGCAAACCAACAAACTGCACAGCCCGGGTGTTGGTAGGTACTGCCAAGGCCGCCGCCACTGCTTACTGACAGGCATCTAGAGTTGCTGGAGCCCCTCCGCACATAACCCCCCAGAATCCCATTACCTTCTTCTCGGGCCATCGATGAGAATCCAGTACATGGGCAGTGATGTTCTGCTCGCCAAATGTCCTGCCCACGAGAGAACCGGGTGGCCAATCACGGCACTATATTCTCGGCAGGGAACTGAGCATAAGGTAACGATTATGGGCATTCTGCGGGGTTATGTATGGGATGGCTCCAGCATGTTGGATGCCCCCCCAGACACTCATTTAGCAGCAGCAGCAGCAGTGGCTTCCAACTCCCCTGCTCTCTCGCTGTCCTCCAGTCACTGTCCTGCGCCACTCCCCATGGAAATCCACGGCCCCAGAGGGGCTCCCGGCATCCCACTCCCACAGGCAGGGGCTTTAATACTGGTGAGCTGATGTCAGCCAGTATATAAGGCCCCTCCCTGCAGTATGAGCAAGATGTCATAAGCCTGGAGAGAACGGCAGAAGCCAGGCAAGATGCAGACACCAATCCTCTGCCCCAAACATAGCTTCCGCCGATCAATCTGGCTGGCAGAAGCAGCAGCTATCGGTGCCCGATAACAGGGTTAATAAGGGGGAAAAATTATTAAAATACTTCATCCGTTTTTTTTTTTATTACTTTCAACCCTTTGTGAACTGGTAAGGGAAGCTTGAGACCCCATATACCAGTTCACAGGGCAGAGGGGCTGCCAAGTCACCTGCAAGCAAGTGGGTGACTTGCTCATTACCCAAATCCTCAAAGCCCAGGGGGATTCAAAAAAGACTGTGGCCTATATGGGCTATGCCGGCCTCTGTGCCCTGGTTTTCCAGCCCCTATAGCTGGTGTCCAGGTTGTTTTTGCTTAGATAGGGGGACGCCATGCTGTTTTTTTTAGACAGCTGTGCACAAAATTATATGTCACCTCTCGGGTACCACACTTCTTACTTCTATTATTATATATAAAAGTATAAAACAATCCAGAGGCAGCAACTTGGAAACCCATCAAGATGGCTACAGTGCCAACCATTGTCTACTAAAATTCTGCATGTAGAATAATTTAAAGGACATCTGTACACAAATAATAACATATTTGTGTTTATGGGGTTTATTTAAGAAGTGCTAGTGCCACATAGTACCAAATGAGTGTCAGGTTCCAGTGCAAAAGGTGTATGTATGAAGGTCAAAATCCAGAGTGCCTCGGATAGTGCCAGTAGTGTCCCATCTATCATCAGTACAAGCGAGTATATGAGTGCCGGCGCTGTGTTACATAAAACTAGTCGCTCACCATGCACTGTGGGGCTTTTTCCTATAGATTTCAATGGGCTGGGTTGATTTTTTTGCCAATAATTTTTTAGGCCATGCAAAATATCATTCCAGTGTCCCAATGGAATTCCTGGTGTTTCCGCAGTGAAAATGTGCCATCCACCCAAAAAACAAAATTGGGGATTGTAACAGGCACTGTATGCCTGCTTACCCCTTTCTACAGCTCCCATGCAGGCTTATACAAGCCTTTCACAGTGCCCAGTAGAGATGAGCGAACTTTTGAAAAGTTCGATTCGGCCGATTCGCCGAATTTCACAAAGAAATTCGGGTTCGGCCGAATCGAACTTTTACGAAGTTCCCCATCATAAATGCCGGCATGGTGGGAGCGGGCCGGCCGGTTCCGCTGTCAGCGGCGGGCCGGTAAAGCCGGCCGGCCCGCTCCCACCATGCCGGCATTTAAAAAACAAAAAAAAAAAAAAAAAGCATTTTTGCCGGCATGGTGGGAGCGGGCCGGCCCGCTCCGCTGTCAGCGGAACCGGCCGGCCCGCTCCCACCATGCCGGCATTTCAAAAAAAAGCAAACACTTACCTGCAGGTCCGGAGCGTGGAGGCCGGCGCCGCTCTCAGCTGTCATCTGAGGGCGCGTCATCAGAGGGCGCTCCCACCATGCCGGCAAAAATGCTTTTTTTTTTTTTTTTTTTTTTTTTAAATGCCGGCATGGTGGGAGCGGGCCAGCCGGCTTTACCGGCCCGCCGGCCGGCTTTACCGGCCCGCCGGCCGGCTCCGCTGTCAGCGGACCGGCTTCGCCGGCCCGCTGACAGCGGAACCGGCCGGCCCGCTCCCACCATGCCGGCATTTTTTTTTTTTTTAATTTCAGGAAAAATTCGATCGCCACGAACCACAAAATATTCTGGTTCGTGCCGAATCGAATATTTCCTGAAATTCGGAGCGAATTCCGGTTCGTCCGAACCGGTTCGCTCATCTCTAGTGCCCAGTGCCTGGCCAGCTCATCTGGCGCCTGCATGTTTTTCTTTTAAATTAGTAAAAATAAATACAATAAAATAAAAAGAGTAAAATGAGTAAAGCAATATAAAATAATATATTTTTGTAAGCTGTAGATTTAACTGCTATAAGGACTGGCCAATCGGAAAACAAGCAAAGCAGGGCAAGAGGAATGTGGGGGGGGGGTTAATACTGGATTCTTTATTTATACATTTAAGATTTTATTACTGTCCTTTAACTGTATTTTTTACAATGCCAACCTACTTAATGATCAGTATTGGAGCAATTATATGTATTTTTATTTGGGTAATGAAAATTCGGGTCAGCTGAGCTACTTGTGCTGTTATATGACCTAAACAGCAAATCTTTTATTAGGAAAATCATTTATTACTACAGGCTATTTAATTAATCCTGTACATTTATGCAGCTTTGACATATTCCACAGTGATTTAAATAGGTCGTTAAATCAGCCACAGTTATGGCAGCCCAAGTGAAACTTGCAATCCGGTGCCCTTATTCACACACACTTTAGGTGGTTGATTTAAACAGAGCTTAATCATCTGCCATGAAACTTTTTTTTAACTCTTTAGCCTAAAACAGAATATCAGTTCTCAATTGCATTGGATTTGTTAGCAGTTAAAGAGAAACAACCACCCTCTAAAGTGTATAAGGCTTTAAGGGCAGCGGTCTCCCTCTTTATATGGGCATCCTGATTTGGGATTCCCCACTGTGGGAAAACCCAGGGGTCACCCGGCCCACTCACCTTTTCTTAAGCTCACAGCAAATTTCGGCACCACAGCCACCCCCCCCCCCCCCCCCGCTATAGTGTTGCCTGGGCACGTACTTGCTGCAGACCTTTCTGAATGGCTGCACAGGCAGGCCCAAGGCTAGAAGAGACCTGAGATGTGGCTGGCAATGCTCACTCCATTCAGATTTTCTTGCCCCACTGACCTTTAGATCGCCAAACTAAATCTGAATGTCAGGGAATACACACAGAGGGGCCTCCCAAATCAGGATGCTACAGACAGGAGGAAAAAAGCCCAAAATAGTGAAGATCTTGGGTTTTGTACCTCCTCAAGTAGACCAAAACCCACCCTGCAGTCTATGAGACTCTAGGGCAGGCTTACTTCCTACGGCCAGGACATCCTGAACTGGGATGCCCCACACTGTGAAAACCCCCAAGTCACCTGCAAATCCTACCTTCTCTCCGTGCCCACGGTGCTTTCGCAACCAGCTTCCGCGTCATTCACCTCCCCTCTTGACTGTGCGCGCCCCCAACCGGCGCAACTGAATTCCTTTCTGCTGCTCTAGCCGCACTGTGGGCTCCAGGAGAGGTAATAAGCATGGCGAACAGTGAGGTTTCACACAGCAGGGCACTCCAGGCTGGGGTGCCCCGGGGGGGGGGGGGGAACAAAAACCCGGGATAGTGAGGATCCCCAGTTTTGGTCCACTTTAAGAAGAGAGACATGCAAAAAATGTATTAACCATACCTGCTAGATCTGGGAAAACATTGGTGCTGGGCCAAATCTCGAGCCACCACCACCAACATCACAGTCTTTTTCCATAAAGTCCTAGGATGCAGTAGCAACTCATTTACCAACAAACAAGTTAAGAGGAAATCTCAATGTGATCTTAACCAAGTATATACTTTGCATACATACAATTAATTTATTTTGGTTAGTAGGCTCAGTTTATTTGAGAACAAAAAAAGGAGAACACAATGGATTAGAATCACGGGGAGGCTGATTTATTAATAGCGCCAGGTAGCGACAGTTGAGCGACTGTAGCGGTATTTTCACAGTGCCCGCTAGTAGTCGCTGTGCTTGGCCGTTGTTCGGTTGTTGATAGCGACTCAGTCGGTGTGCAGTAATGTTGAATACAAGGTGATGAGTCGCTATTTGACAGGTTCCGCGCTGTATGGGAGCGCATGATAGCGAATGGCCATAGCGACCGGCTCCCACCATATTCATTAACAAATCACGCTCCAAAAATTCTCGCGCTGTGAAATGCATGCTTAAACCCCAGAGCGCTGGCAGCGATGGGTTAAAAGTAGTTTTTTAACCCCCAAACAACCATATTTTGGGAAACAAAAAAAAACAAGTTTATAAAAACATTTTGGAATATGAATACATTAATATCAGACCTGTAATATCAATTCTGCACAAATTTTTTTTTTCTTTTTTTCTTACCTTAAAAAAAATATCTAACATGGCAGAAGTGGTAACAGAAATTTTCACATAAAAAAAAAAAAAATATTAACAATTAATTATTAATATTTAAAGATTTTTCCATTGAAATGCATTGAAGAGCGCCAGGTAGCGAGAGGTCATACCTGTCGCTGTTCAAGGTCGCTCGCTGGCGCTGTGGGCTGAGGCTGGAATAATGATGAATGAGTGGCTATATGGCGCTATCTCAGTCGCTAAGCAGGATCGGCTTGATAAATGTGTGATTGCGGAGGGGAGCCGGCGTTCTCGTGGTGGTGACCGTCATTACCGGTCGCTCACCAGTCGCTACCTGGCGATATCCCTTGTTAAATAAGGGCCATAGATAATTTGTCGGGCCATCTTGGGTAAACTAGATGATTAAGGTTATGGTCCGAACCTGGGACAGATTCACCCTTTACCAATAAATCTGCTTGCAAAAATGTGCAGTGCAATGAAATACAAAAAGCTCAGTTCTCAATACATCCCATAAAATGACAGCCAATCAAATAAGTGAGCAGATTAAGAAAAGGTGTACTCCAGAAGGATGCACCCTTTTAAAAGTATCTAATGAAAAGAGCAAGGAGGACAAAAAAAGTCACATTATTTCCTCGCCATAAGTCCAGAAATCAAAGGGGGGAAGGAGACAACCACAACGGGGAGTCCATCACTTCCTCCAGTTCCACATTGGTTTGTGTTTTTACATGTCCTGCCACCGTCCATTTATGTACATTAAAGAGAGACAAAAACCCAGAATCTCACCTTCTTTGGTTTTGTTACTCCCTGGCAGGCATCCCGATTTTTATCGCCTGGGATTGCCTAGAAACTCCCCTTTTCCTGATTCCCACACATGCCAATCAACGGTGCTCATTTTCAGATTTTCTTTGCCACACTTATGTCAATGCGGCACCTCTATGAGTGTGCCCACGACAGGCATTTAGAAGGGCTTGCTGTGGGTACGGCTTCTGAAATAGGTAAGGAAATGGGGCAATCACAGGGGTTTCATAGAGCGGGGCATCCTAATTTGGGATGATAAAGAGAGAGAGCTCCTATTTAAGTGGTGAGGGAGGTTGTTTGTAACATTAACATCAATGAATCTATATTAATCCATATATATTGAGTGTACAGCACTATTCATATGTGGGATTACTTAAGGATTTATTGGGGGATGCCAGTGGTTTTGCTTTGGCACAAGTCTCTTGAGAAGGTACACATCTTTGGGCAACCTATGTCCCACCCATCTGGGTGAGCTGGAAGAAAGAAGCCTCTGACACGCATGTACAGAATGGCAGTGTCTCAAGAATGCTCTGCGTCATTAAATGGTGACTACTCTAGTCCATACATCAAATTAAGAGGCTGATTCATCATTAGCGGCAGGTAGCGACAGATGAGCGTCTGTAGCAGGCATTTTCAGAGCGCCCGCTAGTAGTCGCAGTGCTCGGCTGTGAGTCGCTACTTTATAGCGACTCAGTCGCTGTTCAGTAATGTTGAATACATTGTGAGGAGTCGCTATTTGACCAGTACAGCGCTGTATGGGAGCGCATGTTAGCGACTGCTCAAAGCGACCAACTCACACCATATTCAGCAAAAAAACTGCCTCACAAATCTCTGGCGCTGAAAAATATTTGTTTGAAGCCCATAGTGCAGGAGGCGGTATGTTTAAAGTGTGTTTTCAAGCATCTATCAACTAATAACAAAGCGAAAACATATGGAATTACATTGTAACAACATTGTAACATGAACACTTTAATGCCAGACCTGTAATGTCATTTTTTCAGGAAATATTTAAAAAATTATGAAAAAAATGCTATTTCAATGCCAGAAGAGGTCAAAGAATTATTTGTGATTTTTTGAAAAAAAAAAAAACCCGTTTAAAGAGAAGAAAAGGATCGTCCATTGAAATGTATGGGAGAGCGAGAGGTCATACCTGGCGCTTTGCAAAGCTGAACGCTGGCGCTGTTCGCTGAGGCTGTGAAAATGATGAATCAGACGCTACATGGCGTTATCCCAGTCGCTAAACAGATTCTGCTTGATAAATGTGTAATTGCGTGCCCTGTCCGGCGTTCACCAGTCGCTAACTGTCGCTACCTCTCATTAACCAGGCGCTACCTGACGCTATCCCTTCTTAAATAAGGGCCTAAGTATGTCCAATACATTTAAAGTTTATTTAGTGTTATTTTTCATTGTTTTTGGAAGCTACCTAAACAGATGTTTTGTTTTCTTTCTTTAGATTGCAGGAACAATTCCTTTGCAGTGAAATTGTGACATTGATTTTGCAAGAAAAACAACATCATAAACAAAGCATTAATGCACTGTTTATACCTCATCTAAATTCCCAGTTGACAACATCGAGCTAACAGTCAATAAAGTTAGCATGTGGAAAAAATGGCACACTCCTCAGCTCCTTGCTTTCCGTGTGCCGATGCAACTAAGGAAGGTTAACTTAATGATTTGTTTGTTGATATTCATGGTCTTTGAAGCAGAAGTTATGTGTGCTCATAGCTACTATTCATGTATGTTGTAAATTCATGCTTGGAGTTAATACACCTGACATCTCTTAATAAATTCTATTACTGGTAAAGCATGCATGAGGATGCCACTATGGTTGCTAAGGACACAGAAGGAAAAAGAAGAAGGACCACTGCACAGCTTTTAAGCCTGCCTGAATCATGCTGCTATAACTGAAAGGCTAAAATGTTTCTTCTCTCGCCAGATTGGGACCTAAAATGTAATCAATGGCCCTTCTTAGGTTCCTATATGGTAGAGCTTGTGTAACTTAAAATGTATTCCCTACTCAAAGCAAGAAAATGAATTACTAATGCACAGATCTATCTCATTTCATGACAGTGTTGCAGAGAGCATTTAGCTTTCTTTCCCTTTACCACCACCTCACCCTGTGTGTCAGGACCCCATACCCTGCACTATGGGGTCGATTCAGCACTAGACGAGAAAAGTTGGGGCTGAATCAGCAACCAGATGTACATTTTCATCTGATGTTTAAACAGCCCCAAGCTACACAGTGAACGCCTACCTTGGGGCGGTGATGTTTCTCACTTAGTGCACAATCGATCCTTATGTGCCTGGAGCTGCCCCTGACAATCAAGGCACATGTGTCACTGTTGGAAGTTTTACTAGGACTGTTTTTTTAATGTACTAGAACTGTTAGTGGGTTAAAGCAGACCTCCAGTCAAGAAAATAAAGTTTAGTCATTTGCTTCACTAAAGTCACTAAAGTCTCTCTTTGGTGATCAGTGGTGTATGGTGCTTGAGAGGGCTTAAAGTGCATGTGCTGTAGGACTGGGAAGAGGTGAGTTTGTTTCGGCGACCTGGGGGAGGGTTCACACAGCGGGACACCCCTGACTGAGGTGCCCCGGGGGCAAGGTCCAAAACCCAGGATAGTAAAAATCCTAGGTTTTGATCCTTGCCCCCAGGGCACCCACCTCAGTCAGGGGAGCCCCGCTGTGTGACCCCCCCCCCCCCCCAGTTTGGCGAAACAAGCTCACCTCTTCCCAGTCCTACAACGCATGTGCACCTGCTCGTCCAATCAACGCGCTAAGACGAGCGGCTCCAAGCGCACTGCCATATCCCCCGCTACCCTCTAACAAGGAGCGTGCCTACGCCGGCCATTCACAAATGCCTGGTGTGGGCATGTGCCCTGCTAGAGGGATATTGTAATGTGGTCACAGCTCATGCATGCGCCATTGGACCAGAAAATACAATTCTGTGAAATACTCACCTGTAGAATTGATATTATATGCATACAGCACGTCCTTCTCCAGATGTAGTAATAACATGTGGGTAATCCTCCGCCTGAGGCGCTGTTCACTGCAGACATGTAGAAAACAGGCTCCTCCCGGCCCTACATATACCGAGGGACCTCCCACAAATCCCCAGCATTGAAAAGCAGTGAAAGGAGAAGCCAGGAGAGACGAACCACCCAAAAACTGGCAAAAATAACAATGATAACAATCACCAAACAGGGGATCCAGAACAAAGTGAAACCAGGGTGGGTTGGAGCAGGACGTGCTGTATGCATATAATACCAATTCTACAGGTGAGTATTTCACAGAAGTATTATTCTAAACATACAGCACGTCCTGCTCCAGATATAGTAATAACATGTGGGACATCCAATAGCAGTGTCCGTAAAGTAGGGTGGGATCCCCAACAGAAAAGGCAACAGCAAGCAGTTTAAACTACTGCCGCCTGCAAAACCTTGCGGCCAAACACAGCGTCAGCTGAGGCCCTAACATCAACCTTGCAAAACTTAGTAAAGGTATGAACAGAAGACCAAGTAGTGGCCTTGCAAACTTGTTCCACAGAGGCCTGGTGCTGAAAAGCCCAAGAAGCCCCAACAGCTCGAGTAGAATGAGCAGTAAGACGGAAGGGGGGAGACTTCCCCTTAGTAGAATAGGCTTGAACCACAGCCTGACGAATCCATTTACTGATGGTAGACTTGGCGGGAGCCAAACCCTTCCTAGGCCCATGAGGCACAACGAAGAGAGCATCAGTCTTCCTGAAAGCCTTAGTGATAACTAGGTAATACTTGGCGCACCTAACCACATCCAAGGAATGCAAAACCCTCTCCTTAGGGTTACTAGGATTAGGGCACAGGGAAGGAAGTACAATATCCTGATTCAAATGAAATGCAGACACCACCTTAGGCAGAAAGTCTGGCTTGAAGCGGAACACCACCTTATCCTGGTGTCTCTCATAGTAAGGAGGCTGAATAGATAAGGCAGCCAACTCAGACACACGACTAACCGAAGTGATAGCTACTAAGAAGACAACCTTGAGCGTGAGCACAGCGAGAGCAGCCTCCTGAATAGGCTCAAAAGGAGCACCCTGCGGGGCCGATAAAACCAAGTTTAAATCCCAAACAGGTACCATAGGCTTTCGAGGGGGACGCACATGAGTGACCCCCTGAAAGAAGGTCTTGATAAAAGGATGCTGGGCAAAGGTCTTCTGGAAGAAGATAGACAGGGCCGAAACCTGGCCCTTCAGAGTACTAAGCTTAAGACCTAAGTCTAGACCATGTTGTAAAAACTCCAGCACCCTAGAGACTAAAAATTCCCGGCAGGGAAGAGACCTGGACTCGCACCAGTCAATGTAAGAACGCCAGACTCTATAATAGATAGCAGAAGAATTATTTTTTCTGGCTTGCACCATAGTAGCCACTACAGATGCAGACAAGCCCTTTTCCATCAGGATGGAGGTTTCAGCAGCCAAGCCGTCAAAGCCAGAGTTAGTAATTTGGGATGGCGTAGAGACCCCTGAGTTAGAAGATCTGGCAACCTTGGCAGATCGTACTGATCTACTGCCATTTGAACCACGTCTGCGAACCACACTCTTCTTGGCCACCTTGGGGCCACTAGGATCGCGGGTACCCCTTCCAGAGCAATCTTGCGCAGAACTCTGCCCAGATGGGGAATTGGTGGAAACACTTACAGGAGCCGAAACTCCCTCCAAGACATGGACAGGGCATCCGTGGCCAGAGCCAGAGGATCCTGAGACAGGGATACAAAGCTCGGGAGCTTGTGGTTGTGACGGGACGCAAACAGATCCACATCTGGCACACCCCAACGGTGACACAGGGACCGAAATACCCTGTTGCAGAAGGACCATTCCCCCTGACGGGACGACCCCCTGCTCAGAGCATCTGCTAGCAGGTTCTCCGCCCCCGGAATGTATACCGCCAAGATGCATTGGACATTGGCCTCCGCCCATGTTAGAATTAGAGAAACTTCCTGGAGAGCGCCCTTGCTCCGGGTGCCTCCCTGATGGTTGATGTAGGCAACCGCCGTTCTGTTGTCTGAGCGTACCTGAACCGCCCGACCCCTCAGGTGATGGGCCAATTGTTCCAGTACCAATCTGACCGCCCTGAGTTCCAAGACATTGATAGGTAGATGGGCTTCCTGAGGGCCCCACCTCTCCTGGAAGCGCAGGGACTTCCAGAATCCCCCCCAACCCGACAGACTGGCATCCGTCGTGACCGTCTCCCAGGAGGGAGCCAGGAAGGATCTGCCCCTTGTCAAGTTCCTGTGGTCCAGCCACCACGCAAGGGATTGTCTGACCGAGGGGGGAACCACCCATAACCCGTCCAAGGATGCTGGGTTCTTGTTCCAAACTGACAGAAGGTGAAGCTGTAGGATTCTCAAATGAAACTGGGCGAAGGGCACCGCCTCAAAGCTTGCCACCATCGAGCCCACCAACTGCATTCCCTGCCAGATGGAGGGATAAGGGCTCGAAAGCAGGGACATCGCCGGCGTTGTCAGAGCTTCCACCTTCTGCTGAGGAAGAAATATCCTTGACTGAACTGTATCCAGAATCATCCCCAGGAACGGGGTCACTGAGGATGGGGACAGGGAGGACTTGGGGTAATTGATTACCCATCCGAAGGACTCCAGGGTGGACACTACTAACTGAGTGTCCAGCTCTGCCTGCCGCAGAGACCGAGAGGTGATGAGTATATCGTCCAGGTAGGGCAACACGCGTATGCCCTTTAGTCTTAACAGGGACATCACCCCTGCCAGCACCTTGGTAAACACCCTGGGAGCCGACGTGAGGCCGAATGGCAGGGCCACGAACTGGTAATGCTGATCCAGCAGCGCAAATCTGAGAAACCTTTGGTGTCCAGGGAACACTGGAACATGCAGGTAAGCATCCTTGATGTCCACAGATGTCATGAAGTCCCCTGGGCGCAGCGAGGCGGTAGCCGAGCGCAAAGTTTCCATACGGAAGTGCTTGTTTCTGACAAATCTGTTGAGGATTTTTAAATCCAGAATGGGTCTGACTGACCCGTCCTTTTTGGGTACCGTGAAAAGGTTGGAATAAAACCCCTTGCCCCTGTCTCTTAAGGGGACCTTGCAAATGACCCCTAGATCCAGAAGGTCCTGCACAGCCAGCATCAAGACCCGAGCTGAGGCAGGGTCCTGAGGGATCCGGGACCCAACGAACCTGGTAGGGGGCCGTACAGCAAATTCTATCTTGTAACCGGAGGACACTACCTCCTGAATCCACCGGTCTGAGACGTGGCGACTGAACACATGCTGGAAGTGCTGTAGACGTCCCCCCACCCTGACGGGCGAGGGCGCCCCTTCATGCTTGAGGAGTCTTGGGGGGGGGGCCTTGGGCTTGGGCCCCCAGGAGGAGCAGGGACGGCGTCCTTTATTCTTGTTCCAGGGATCTGCACGAGACCCAGCGAAGGACACTCCTCTGTCTTGCTTAGCCCCACAGTAGGGGGTCGATTGGGAGCTTGGGCCACGAAAGGGCCGAATTTGATGCTTGAGCTGGGGTAACTTGCCACCCTTGGCAAAGATATTTAACCTTTCTCCAAACAGGCGCAAACCCTTAAATGGAAGCCCCGTAAGGGCCTTCTTGGCGGTGTTATCAGCGGCCCACTGGCGCAACCAGACCGCTTGGCGTATGGCTACCGCCAGAGCAGAAGATCTAGCGCTCAACTTAATAGCATCGTCCGATGCAGATAGGATATAGTTCACAAAAGTTTCACAGGTGGCCAGGGCATTGGCAGCATCAGAGGGCAAGTCATCCGCTCCTTCAAGAGCAGTCTTAACCACAGTCCTGAGCACCACCGCGTTGATGGCTAAGGCGCACACTGGGCAGAGCGACGCTCCCCCAAACGCAAAAGCATGACATGCCAGTTGGTCAACACGCCGATCCTCCGAATCCCGCAGTGTAGTAGTGTCAGGGGAGTGCATAATAGAGGTGTTGGACAGACTTAGAATTGGGACATCGACCTTGGGTGGCAATGTCCAACACTTGACCAGGTCAGCAGGAAAGGGACATTTCTTATCCACACTTTTAGGAACCCCATGAAGTTTGCTGGGTGTTCCCATTCTTTCAGCACGAGGCTATTAAAATGGGTTTGTTCGGGAAATTCCAACCGCGCCCTAGCGGTGTGGAACAGATCACCCCTTTGCCGGGGAGCCGCAGCAGGGGGAGAGAGGGACAATACGTCAAAGATCTGGGTCAACAGTCTATCAATGTCGTCCGAGGACCAATGATCAGAACCAGACTCTTCCTGTCCCCTAGAATCGTCGTCGTATGACCCTGAGTCAGAGAACAGTTCCCCTTCGTCTGAGGGGGGATTTGTGTAGGAAAGAAGTAAATCATCAGATTCTATAGGAAATATAGTAGATTCAGGATTCAAATGTCGCCTCTTGGCAGTGGCCTTGCGTGCCAAGGAGCCAGCAATTAAGTTTTCCACACTAGCCAGTCTAGTGGCCAAATCAGAATGAGAATCCCCACTGGTATTGGGGGTTATGCTCAAACTTGGGGGAGTAGGTGAAGCAAGGCGAGGTGCGGGCCCAGCCTCAGAAGAGGTGGGAAGACCGGCTAGCGCCTGCTGTGCACAAGGGACACAGACCCGTGCATTTTCACCGCTGCTAGGTAAGACCCCACAAGCTACACACAGACGGGCTTGTCCCGAGGGAACCCCGTTCGCAATATCCTGAGATGCCTCCATATGGTGATTATTATGTGCAATATGCCAGTAGGGATTGACGCTATAAAGCAACCCTGGATGCCCCAATGACCCGCTGGGAAGTGGGAGTGATTTATTAAAAGTCTGGACCGGGCGCTACGCCGGGCCGGGAGAAGCCACCGAAGTTCACGGTCTGAAAGACACAAGGGGAACAGGGATGTCAGAGCCAAGCGAGTAGAAGCAAAATCTAAAGAAAGGTCGCCCGCGAGGGCACTTACAGCACAGCGAGGGGAGGACAGTCTTCACCATGCGCACTAGAGAAGGAAATGGCGCCAGCGAACCTCGAAGGGTGGGCCAGAGCTGAAGATGACGCTCGGAGCGCGTAGCCAATCAAAAAAACAGTAGTTAGAAACTGAACCCCGACCGAGAGAATCACCTCAGGGACTAAACTGACAGGATTAGAATACAGAAATAAACTCGTAGCGTAGACCCCCAGGGACACATCGCAATCAGAGCCGCTGTACGCGCCAAGTAAAAAAAAATAAAATTAAGGGCGCTGCGGCTAAGTTAAAATTAATGTGAAAAGTGGCTCATGACACCCGGTAACCGTCAGGGGCTAAGGGCTTACAAGTGTAATGGGGCAAGTTAACCGTCGTACACACAACCCCCCCCTCTTTTCCCCCCCAATAGTGGGGGGAACTAGGAAGGAAGGTGACCCAATACTTGGGGTTCACCGCTACACGGGGTGTGGGGCCTGATGCGGGAGGGGCATCCTCTGAAGGCTCACCATTAGCTTTAACCGCCTACCCTATGGTGGGGGATTGCGGTGGAGCCTAGCTCCGTAAGCACACAAGGTGCTGCCTACCTTCACCCGACCAACGCAGCCCAGGCTGGGAGGCAATTACTTCACAATGAGGACGGGTGGAAATAGTCCCGCAGGGCCTCGGGCTGTAAAGCCCCCGCTCGCCTGCGAGAGCTTGATACTTCATGTCTTCGCAGTGAGCACTGCAGAGAAATCTGGGGATTTGTGGGAGGTCCCTCGGTATATGTAGGGCCGGGAGGAGCCTGTTTTTTACATGTCTGCAGTGAACAGCGCCTCAGGCGGAGGATTACCCACATGTTATTACTACATCTGGAGCAGGACGTGCTGTATGCTTAGAATAAGAGGGTAAGTGTATGATCCCGATTTTGGATGCCCCGGGGGAGGGAATCTTATAAGTTCCCGGGCCAAATGCCATGGGCTTTGGTCCATTTTAACCCCATGCAGATGTTGTGGAATAGCTGCACAGCTACACAGACACACTGCAGATGAGTTGGGAGCTTCCTTATGATCAGCCATCCAGTAAAAGAGAGATGTTATCTGTTTCCACATAGAATGTTAGAAGGAGATAATACTGGCTGCAATAAAGATCAATATGACTGCAATATGTTTGTGTGATAATGTTTGTCCACACAATGCAGGCTGCCTGGAGCTTGGGATTTTGATATATGCAGCCCACACCAAACTGGGAGATATTTACCTCATAAAAGGAACCAGCATGTCTGTCATGTTACACTTACACATTGAAGCACCAGCTGATGGAGGGAATGAATGTAACTACTGTATGTATCAATCAGTGTAAGTCAACGACTTCGGCTTCTATTGTAGTTTACAATGATTTAGGAGCTTTATCAGCAGTAGTGAGTCATTACAGACAATGGTGTTTTACTTCTGGCCAGAGATGAAGTATTATTTCAAAGAGAGTGGGGTCATTTTGACTGTAGGACTGGGTTTTCACAAGCAGGCCTGGCAGAACTGTTGCAAGATGGCTGCCCCATGCAGTTCAACAGCATAGAATCTTCCTGCTATCCCACAACATGGAGCACTGTTTCATCCATCATCTGTAAATGGAAGAACAGCTGCAAACACACCAAGGCATGGCCGTTCAAGGCATGACAAGGAGAGCACTAATTAGAGAAGCAGCTAAGATGCCCAGAGTCACTCTGCTGCAGAAATTCACACCTTAGGTGGGAGACTCTGTCCATAGGACAACCATTAGTTGGGTACTTCACAAATCTGGGCTTTATGGAAGAGTGGCAAGAAGAAAGCCATTTGCAGTTTGCAGTTTGCCTCAAGCAATGTAGAGGAGACAGCAAGTATGTAGAAGAAGGTGCTCTAGTCAAATGAGACCAAAGTTGAACTTTTTGGTATAAATACCAAATGCTATGGGTGTAAGAAAGCTAACACCGCACATCTTCCTGAAGACACCATCTCCACCATGAAACATGAGGGTCACGCTAATTATTTGATGAAGCCAGTGTGCATTGTGGTGTGGATTGCAACCTACATCTCAGTGAGCTTTTTTCTTGCCTTTTTCCCAAAAAATGACACGCGTCTGTGATGAGGCATTTTACAGGCATGTTACATCATTTTTCCTATGAGGTAAGAATTTATTTTTTAAAGTTTGGAAATAACAGCACCACTTGCACTATGCTAAAGAATTTGCTAAGTCCTTCTGCATAGCCCATAGCCCGAGGGGAAGGACTGTTCTTACCTCATTGGAAAAAAAGATGGACCTCACCTGTAAAAATACCCCCTAAACAAATATTTTTATTGCACTTTTTGTGACTTAAAAATAAAAATCTCACTGAGAAGTAAGCTGCAATTTCCACCCAGATGTGCACCCAGAATTGAACTTCACTAAATCTTTAGCATCACCACCATTATGCCGTGGGGGTTCTTTTCTTCAGTAGTGACTGGGAAGCTGGTTAGAGTTGATAGGAAGGTTGATGGAGCTGAATACAGGGCAGGTTAGCAGGACAACAACCCGAACCATACAGCCAAAGCTACAAAAGAACGGTTTGAAGCAGAACAAAACCCAGGAATTTGGTTTTCCCGGGTTGTTTTATTCCCACAGGGCATCCTGAGCAGGTCTTGTCCTTTGAGAGCCATCTGCCTTGGCTATGTCATTCTGAAAACAGCTCTCATTGACTTCAATGGGGAGCACAAGCTACTGCATCCCCCGGCGAGAGAGTGATCCCTATCTGAATGGCTGGGGCGGGAGCACATGCACAGCCCAAGGATGCAGGGGATGCGTCAGCTTGCGCTCCCCTTTGAAAACAATGAGAAGCATTTGCCAAACGCCTGATTCATAGCCTCTCCTGTACGCATTCCTGCATGCGGGAATGCTTAAAAATCTCGAATTTGGCTGTTTTTTGGACCGAGTTTGCTATTTTCCAGGACTTTTCGGTTTGTGTACGCGAAAATGAGTATTCAACGTATTAATTATTATTGATTAATTATTGATGTATCACTTAAACCTGTGCTTGCGCATTATTCTGAGCCCGAATTTTGCCTTGGGCAGGACACTAATTAACTAAATAAGTGGAGAATTATGCCCTTTTTTGTTTGCAGGATTGCTGGTGGACACGTGTGTTGGAGCCCCTTGATGGGCTCCTGGATGAGTACGAGCATCTGCAGTGCCATGGTTTGCTGACTTTGTACCTTCCAGGGCTTAGGCATACCCACCATTTTCTGGACATTAGGGTTGATTAGAGAAACAAAAAAACACTTTAGTTTTTGTGTCGATCTGTTTTTTTTTTACATTTTCCCGCTCTTGTATGAGTGTACGAGCGATTCTAAGCATGCATTGCAGCCTTCAGTAAAGTCTTCGTCCGTTCGTATGGCAACAAAATTTTCCAGCTTTCGTTTTCCGTTTATGTTACTCATGTTACAACGTAGGCTTTCGTTTTTGCCCTTTTTCCATCGTCTCCTCCTACGAATCATTTACGTTTCCCGTTAGATTCTGATTTCCTTTTACAATAAATAATCGTCCAGACGAAAATCCTTACACCTGCGCACTATAAACTTAACTCATTAATGTGCTCGCCTACATATTTGGTTCACTAAATTTTGCTACAATGCTTAGCTAAATCACTTCACGCTCTCATTCTTCTTGCATTTCCCACCCCTAAAACGTACCCAAATCACTTCGCGGTCAGTATATTCTTGCATTTCCCACCCCTAAAACTTACCCAAATCACTTCACGGTCTCATTCTTCTTGCATTTCTCACCAATAAAACTTACCCAAATCACTTTGCGGTCCTGCAAATCTTCATCTCTAAATATGTATTGCCCCATTCGTTTTGTAGTAACCAACCCTTAATGAATGTATTTAGAAAAGGAAATGATTTTTTTAATCAGAAATGCCACTTTGTGTTGGCCTTTTTTTTAAAAAAATAATTGGTAGGAAAATTTAACAACTTTTTTTTTTTTTTACTAAAAAATAACATTTATACATTTTTAAAATGTTTTAAAAACTATATACATAGCAATGGCAGGACCAAGAACATTATTCTTCTTCATCTGTGCATCTCGGCCACAAACGCAAGGACCCTGGCACTCATTTGTGCCACTTTGGCACATGTGGTCCCTGTATAAAAAAGAAAAATACATTATTTGTTGGCAAATACATGTTTATCAGCTGTGGATGGAATGTTTATTAGGTTGCAAGTTAACTCATGAGGCCATATGTTATTATGCTAAGGAGTTAATCAAAGGAAGAGGGCATATGTCATTATGCTAATGCCATTGACCATGGCTTTAGGTATCTTGGTGATCATGTCAATTCCCACATACTCAAAATAATGACATTACAACTTACTTCGTTGGTGGCCGAGGTCTGCTTCGGGACCACCCTCCGTTCTGGGACCTGCCACTGCTGGGAAGTTGAGGCTGTAGAGGTCACTTCTAATGTCTGAGTCAACAGTAAGCAAATGACAATTTGAATGTGTGTGTGACATCACCCACCTTCTCCCTGTGCCTCCTGGGTGAGATCTGCTGCAGTCCCTGCTCCAGATCGTTCACCCGCTATCTATCATCTAGAGAAAGAGATTAACCCTTCTAGTGCCAGCTACGTGACTCTCACGTAGCTGCCTCTCCAACCGTTAAGTGCCAGCTACGTGAGAGTCACGTAGCTGACTTTAGAGGCCCATAAAACAAAAAGTAAAAAACATACAGACTTACCTTACCCCTCATTTGAAAGGGCCAGCGATTCTGTACAAGAATCCGCTGTTAGATTTCTGCCCCCAGGCCTCTGATCTTCAGGAGGGGGCCCGGAATAGCCCCCCCCGCCCGGCGGCGCCGACATCTGAAAAAAAAAAAAAACAGTAAATGACATTTACTCACCTGGCAGCGCGATGGCCCCCCCCGGGTCTTCTCTTCACCAGGGGGGGCTCCGATCCCCCCCCCGGGCTTTCCACGCTGCTTGTGAGGGCCCAGAAACGGGCCATCACCATCCTCTTCGGCCGGCGCTGGCCCCGCCCCTAGCCCCGCCCCTAACTCCGCCCACCTGATGACGTCATCCCGCTCCTCGGGTTACTGGCACCCGGGCTCCGATCTGTCAGTTGTCAGCAGCGATCGGAGCAGGGAGGGTGGCAGGCAGGGTGGCTCTGGTCTCCCTGCCTGCCACCCTCCCTGCTCTGATCACTACCGACAACTGTCATCTGCAGCAGCGTGGGACACTGGATGGGAGGTAAGTATAAGTGAAAATAGAATAATAAAGAACTTGTCTGGTGTCTTTTTTTTAACTTAACCCTTTGTGAACTGGTAAGGGGTCCATGAGACCCCTTATACCAGTTCACAAGGCTCTGGGTATGGCAGGTCACCTGCGGCAAGCGGGTGACTTGCCATAACCCCCAGCCCCCCATTACCTGCCTCCCCAACGGCCAGGGGGGGGCAGAAGGGCCCGGGCCACGTGGCTATGTGGGCTAGTAGCCTGCAGGGCCAGGGGCCACCAACGCTGGCCCCTGCGCCCTGTTCTACAAGCCCCCATAGCTGGTCCGGGTCAGTAATGCTGGGTAAGGGGGACCCTATGTCATTTTTTGGGGGGGATTTTAAGGGTTTTTAACCCTTAGAATTCCAAAAAATAAATGAGGTCCCCCCCCCCCCCTGGGAGGGGGAACCCTATGTCATTTTTTTTTTTTTATTAACCCCTTACAACTATGCAATCATATTGCATAGTTGTATCCTATCTGGAATCTCCTAAACTGCTGTTTCAGGAAAGGGGGTATACCTATACATATGTGGTACCATTGTAACCGGGAGAAATAGGGCTTTCACACGCAATAATATTTTATTAACAAACTTACATTTTTTATTACAAAAAAAACACTACAAATTGTAAAAAATAGTTTTTTTTCATTTTTTTGCACATATTTCACCCAAAAGTATTGAGAATACACTAAAAAAAGGCCAAACAAGACATTTCATGTTGAAGCCCAGACTCTGCTGAAAAAAACAATATATAATTTTCATCGAAATCCCTGGAAATCCCTTCAAAAATCAAGGTTGCACATGTGTAGCGCAAAAACGTGAAAAGTCGTCTGGCAACAGATTGTGACAAAAAATCTCGGTAGGCCGGCACTCAAAGGGTTTAGGGAATCAGCTTTGCTTTTAATAGCATGTATGTGTGTGCGGTTACATTAAGAGTCACATACCAGAGGCTAATGGCTCCGTAGCTTGGGCCGACTCCCTGCGCACGCCGTGACTCCCCTCCTCTGTTGAAAGGTCCAGGGGCTGGTCAGAGGCCTCTACAGAGGAGGGGTAGGAACGTCGCCCTGGAGATCCACCACCTTCACTTTCTGCTGCAGATTCATGCAGTACTGGTCGGCCTGTGTGCCTCCGGGTGCATCGGAATCAGTACTCCATTTCCAACACTAGAAAAGCAAAGCATTTATAAATAAAGGCCTACCTTCTGTATTATTTACATCTAGCATGCAATCGCTATGTACTTACTTGGGAAATGGAGCCCAAAAAAACGCCGCACCCGAAGCTTGTGGAGCCGTTTCAGGTCTGACCAGTGCTGCATGATCTGCGTATGGGTGAAGGTGGTGTCCGTCTCCTGCTGGATCTGGGAAATGATCTCCAGGGCGGCGTTCCTCTTCTCAAACGAGTTGGGCAGGTAGTCGTACCTGCGCCGAAGCATCGTCTAAAAACACAAAATAGAAAGAGTTGTTAGCTAAAACTGCATACAAATATGTGTCACAAATCAATCAGTTGACTAAATGACATTCCCAATCACATTTCTAGCCTCAAGCTATCCTTCTAGATGGAAGTGACTTGGTTCGCACATGTGTGCACTTACTTCTGTTTGGCACGGAGTTTTACACTTAGACAATACACTTACGAGCATAATCAGCTCTTGTTGTTGGCGGGTGGAGTTCGTGGGCGCCATCTTTCTTCTTGTCCGCAGCAGATAAGTAATGCCCCAGCGGTTTCCGGGTTCCGCACGGCCGTACGCGAACGCGTAAGCGTCATACCCAGTCATTAGGATTTAAAGGGTCCTGGACACACAGCTCATTCTCTTTGTGATTTTCAGCATGCAACCGAAAAAAGCCATCACTAAGGCCACACCAGCCAAGGAGGCCACCAGCAAAAGGCCCCAGCGGCCTGAGGAGCCTTCTTCCTCACGTCTGAGCACTCGGTCACAACTACCTACTCCCAAAGTGCGAGAAACGCGCAGCCAAAGTGGCCAACCCAAGGCGACATTGGCCGCCAAGGCCGAAAAACCCAAACCAACCACTAAAGCCAAGGAGGGAGCAGCTAAAAAGAAGCCAACAATAACAAAGCAGGCAGGTACGCTGGCAAGAAAGGCCACTAAGAAGCAGAGGGTGAGAAGCCCCCAAAGAACACCCTCCCCTCCTCCCCGCCCTAGCCCATCTCTTCATAAACCACGCTCCACTGGCAAGGCCAGTAAGAGCCAGCGTGGCAGAAGCCCCAGCCCAGCCAGCTCTGCCTCTCCTGAGCCACGTGGCCAAAGCTCCCATGGGCATCGAAGCACTAGTGGCAAGGCCACCAAGAGGCACAGGCACAGAAGCCCCAGTCCAGCCAGCTCTGCCTCTCCTGAGCCAAGTGCCAGTACCTCCCATGGGCATCAAAGCACTAGTGGCAAGGCCACAAAGAGGCACAGGTGAGTGGCAGGTTTGGTGAGGCCCAAACTCTCACATTGGCAAGTGGGCTCACACTCTATTATGACGAGTTATATGGGCGACAATCAAAATCTACAAGCAAAATGAGAAAGACCCAAATCTTGGAGGAGCTCTCCAAACAAAAATTTATGGACAAGCGGTCGTTCACCCTGACTAAGAGCCTATCTTATATTTTAGCCACACACTGTACATACAGATTGCTCACCTAAAAAACAACCTAACAGCATGTACTGCATGTTCTGAGCCTTTAAGCATCAAAGATGGCGGCTGAGGGCAAATTTGGCAGGCTGCAAACAGGAATCGGCTTATGACTGTGCTGCTCAGCATTCTGGGATGTCTTACCTTTTCAGGACCCCAGTTCTGCTTTGTCTGAGCAAAGCACAGCTCTAACCCGCCCCCTGTACTTTATCCTGCTCTCCTCTCCTCAGTAAGTGTCATGCATCTGAGCAAAGATGGCGCCGACCCTATCATAAAGTCAAGAACAGAATTGCAGCCGATGCGGGAAAGAATAATAAGTAAGTTACTAGAAACTAGAAATATATTATTTGGAAATGCTGGGAAATCAGTTTTTAAGGGTTTGTGCTTTGCTAAAGATCATGGTTAAGGTCCGGTTCAACATGTCATCAAGGGGTCAAAACAGCCATAGGTTAAGACATGGGTCATCAACTATATTCATAGGCATACATTGAAAAGTGAATTACGTAATTTGCGGAAACTTAGCAAGGAGCCATCCACCTGAGAATTCTCCAGACTCAAACCGACGGTATAATCCAGATCTTCGCAAGATGTACGCGTCATGGGATGAGCCTGGAAACCCGGCAAGCACACTAAGGAACCGCATGTCCGAGGCCACCACTGCTTGGACATTCAGTGAGTGGCCCATTTTGCAGTTCCTGGGGAAAAAAAAAAAAAATTAGCAAGGCAAAATAAACAACTCAAACACTAACTCCTAACACCCTCCAAAAACATGTTGGACAATACAAATAACACTAAGTACATAAGTAGTTTTAAAATAAAAAAGTATATGTATGTTGGATCAAGTAAAGATTAACATTCGAATGACTAATTAAGGTCCACATGAAAATGTTTGGCCGACATTAAAAACATTGATGAAGCTATACACGGTCAAAAGGATCACAGGGACAATTTACAAGGAGGGATTAAGATATACACTGTAAGCTGTTTCACAGGGACAATTTACAAGGAGGGATTAAGATATACACTGTAAGCTGTTTCACGGGGACAATTTACAAGGAGATATTAATAGATAGTTACAATTCAGTTTGTCTAAACTATATAACAAATTGACTGATTGAACTTACCTATAGATGTACTCGTCGGCTGCAGGAGGGACCAATGCAACGTGGGTGCAATCAATCGCACCCATGACGTTGGGCATGTCGGCGATATTATAAAAAGCCAACTTAAGCGCATTCCAGGCTACCATGTCTTCCGGAAATGAAATATATTTCTGACTAATGGTAGCCATGCCATCCAAAAACCTGGATAGCGCGTGGCACCCAGCCTCTGGAACCAGCCATTCGCCAAAAATTGCAGGCAGCCAAGCATCTTGGTCATACCTGAAATTGCTTGCCCCTTCCTTGTGGTGCGGGCTAACCATGGCCGCAGCTCACTATACAGTTTATGGAGGAAAGCGTGATTAATTCGGGTCAGTTCGAACAACTCAACTTCATGCATGCGATCGATATGCATGCGTCTGGCCTCGGCCTTGCTGACACATGCAATGCCCTGTAGCTGAATGCGCTCATGGTCAAAGCAAGCAAGCCGAGTGCAAAATGGTCCCGTAAGTGGATCACAAAGGAAAACGGTTATATAGGGCGGTGGTCCCTCGGCAATCAGCTCTCTGAATGAGATGCAAGCCCATACCAATAACGTAAGTTATCTGAACGAACGCAAAATATCAGATTTTGGTGGCAAAATGATCCAAACTAACGCAAATTATCCGATTTAGTTTCGTTCATCTTAAGCGCATATACGCATTAGCGGGAACGAACGTACGAATGTAAAATGAAACAGAAAAACCAAAAAAAAATGACAAACACACACAAAAACATACACAGACAGCTACGAAAGTCCAGATGAATGTGTCTCTGAATCGAGGCTATTGATCGGATATCCAATCAACAGGTATTTGAATTGACCCGACTGAACCGCCTTTCTCTTGAGAAGCTTTAATCAAAGGTGCGGCCATGGTTGGCCCCACCACATGAAAGGGGCATGCAATTGGAGGTATGACCAAATTGGTTGTCTTCAATTTCCTGTGAATGGCTCCTTCCAGAGGCTAGCTGCATGTCCCAGCGTTTGCTGAGACAATGCCTGACTAAATTTTCTGGTGGCATGGTTGTCCTGCAGGAGAAATACATCTCTTTTCCTGACAGCATTGCAGCCTAGAACGAGCTAAAGTTTTTTTTTCATGCAGGTCAATATGCTGATTGTCATGGGTGCCATCGACTGCACACATGGCATTGGTGTCTCCTGTGGCGCAGGAGTATAGGTTTAATTGCTCATTGGCCTTCTTGCCAAATCTCCTTTGTTTATGCTAGTCTTTGTTGCGCTCCGCCAAACTACCTAATCCTTGTTGCTCATTGTGCTTCCTGATTCCTGTCTCTAAGTTGCCCAGGTATCTGCTTGCTCTTTGCTGCTGTAATGTTGTTAGTGTATTACCTGTGTCTGTTGTCCTTTTCTTCGAAAAACCCTAAGTTGGGGCATTCTTTAACTGTCCAGTGCATAGTTGGTCCTGATCTATGCTTTTTCAGCATCTTGGCTGGCTACCCTGGCTCAGGCCCTGACGCTTTTATCCTGCGCAGCTCAAGCCTCTATACTCATTTTGAGACTGGTGATCTGAGTGGTGGTTGGTTTCTGTGTGTGTGTTTATTATTGTTGCATTTCTGTGTTTCTATTGTTGTTATCAGCTGGGCCCATAGTATGTATTTTTTTTGTTTCCAATTTGTCTCCCTGCCCTCCCTCTGTAAATTTTATTTTTGTCTGCAAACTGTACTTGCGGCCCCCTATCTCATCAGCTTTACTTTGTTAGATTTTTTTTGGCCCATTTACCCTTGTTGTTCCCCTCCCTAGTAGCTCTGTGTGTGTGTGTGTTTGCCTTGTTTTGGGAATTTGTATTTTTTGTAATTTTTGCTTTGTCATTTTAGGTGATTTGGGCTACCCTCTATTGCCCTGGTTGCTCACACCAAGAAAAGCGGGAGTTAGCTAGAGGCCCAGTGGGTGCTGTAGGTGACGGAAGGGCTGGTGGCTGGGTGGTTGCTGGAATGTAAGCTAAACGCATTCCTTAGCTGGACTCTTTAAGCTGCACAACATGGGGTAGGTACACACAGGGCACCACACCAACGTGTGCCCACCACATCTTTGCAGGTAATTAAATTGGCTGTTTGGGATGGCAATTGTATGTAACCTCATCTGGCCTCTAGCTTGGCAAACATGTGTGTCCCAGGCAAGCACTCTCTGTTGTTGCATGTGTCTGGCCACTCATGTTTGTGCCATCTGTTTGTGATTTTGCACCTCGCCCCTCCCAAATTCAGTATTGTGGAGGTAATTCTTGCCACTGGTCAGTTTCGAGGGTCCCTGACACCTCCTGGTAGGGAGCAGTATCCTATAGACACAATGCTCGGCGTGTGTGAATTCTAGGGTTTTGAATAGCCCTCCACCAGTTTTCAACCTATAACAAAACACAAATGGATGAGCTTCTATGTGGTGAAATGTGTAACCCAGAAGCACCCCTCTTAGCCCTGCCCACATACCCTTCAGCCCGGCTCTGGTTTATTTTCTTTTGGACCATCCTTTTCAGATCATCACATTTTTTGGAGACCTGGGCCGCATCCTTGGGCTCAAGCTCCATCAATGGGTCCTACAACTGGGCATCCATGAAGCAGGTGCTCAGCTTCCGCCTGCTCTGTGGGGAAACTGCTGCTCCCTGTGGATTGGGCAGGGGATGCATAGCCAATGTGGCAACTCCCAGAACAGGAAGGGGTGGTGCGCACGCTGGCAGGAGAATGAGCAAGGACTACTGTGGCTCTGCTGTTCTGCCCTGGGCTCCTCTGTGGACTCCACCGTGGGGCCCACACTGGGGTGCACACTGGGCTCCAGTGTCCCTTACAAGCGGCTACAGCATGGTGGAGTGTGGCAGGAGCCCAGGGTGTGGTTTTTCTGGTTTCCACTGCTGCAGGTGACCGGCTCAGAGTGGGTAGTTTGGCTGCCTGGAGCTGTGGTGCCTGGGGCTGGGGGCTGCAGTGCCTTGGCCGGGTGCTGCATTCCCATCTGACATGCCTGGCTTCCAGCAGTGCCCAGATTACAATACACGGGTCATGTGCACGCTGTGCCACAAGTGCCTGGAGCGAGGGAAAATTCTTAATAAACTCAATGCCACATCCACCAATTTGAGCACTGCCATGGGGCTGCATATGGTACTAAAAACTCATCTGTCTGGGTGAAAGTCCCCACACTGCCCAAGAGCTGTGGACCGGCATCCAGGACAAGACAGATGAGTGGCTGCTGCTGTGCACCTGAAGCCTGGCAAGGTGGTGTGTGACAATTTGTGTAACTTTGTAACAGCCTTGGGCAGAGCCGGGTTGAGGCATACCCCTTGCCTGGAGCATGTGCTCAACTTGGTGGTGCAGAGATTCCTGGCCCATTATCCAGACATGCCAGAGCTGCTGCATAATTTGTGTAGTGTGTGCATGCACTTTTGGCATTACCACCCTGTTGCTGCTCGCCTGACTACACTGCAGAGGAACTTTGGACTTCCCACCCACCGTCTCATATGTGACTTGCCCACCAGGTGGCGGTGGCTCCAAAATGCCCAGGTGAGTCGAATTGCAGACCAACAGCACATCACCACCAATGAGTGGGCCTCCATGAGGGGCATCTGCATGGTGCTGCAGTGCTTCCAGGCCGCCACCAATATGGTTAGCCTTGATGACGCCATCATCAGCACTACCATCCTCTTCCTTTGCCCGCTGGAAAAATCCATTCAGGTCATGATGAAGGATGTGATGGAAGCAGAGGAGAAGGAGGAGGAAGGCCCATTTTCCCAGGCACCAGGGGAGTGCACACGTGACTTGCAGGGTGGGTTGCTAGGCTGACAGCAGCCAGGTACACCACTATCCAGCAAGTTTTGGAGGATTCAGAGGAAGAGGAGGGGGAGGAGGAGAAGGACTTGCTCTCACAGCAGGGTGGCACCAAACGCAGCTCACTGGTGTCATGGTAAACTCACCTCGCCTCTGGTCCAGCGCCGTCTCCGGGCAGGCCGGGGCGCTTCCTGCTCGGCTGCATCCCCGGCATCTGTCAACGTGCTCACGCGCGTGCGAGCACGTACATCTTATGTCCTCTGGCGGTGCTGCACACAGTGTGCCTGCCAGAGGCTGATTTAAAGGGCCAATGAGCCCAAGGTTGTTTTGGGCAATAACACCCTTTCTGGTTTAAATGAGCAATCAGCTCAAGTATAGCACTGTGCACCAATCAGACACACTCCCCTTGTCCAATCCCGTCTGGTTCAACCCTAAATAGGTGTTACCCCTCCAGTGCTTCAGTGCCCGTGATAGCATTTAGCTGAGTGTGCCTTTGATCTTGATTATGCCAGTTTTATTCCGTTGCCTACCTTGCTTAGTTTTGACCATTCTGTGATTGCCGCCTGGACCGATCCTTGCTTGTACCCTGACCACGCTACTGTCTTATCCCTTGTACCACGAACCCGTGACCTCATCGATTGACCTTTGGCTTGACCTCGACGCTTCTATTGTCTCTCCCTTGGTGCCGCGATATTTACGAACTGTCTCCCAGTGCATGACCCCGGCATACCCTACTTTTTCCAGTCTGGTCTCTGGTTCATCCACCTTCACCCCCTGTAAGCTCACATCCTTTGTGCTATTAAGTCCTGGGGGCAACCGTGTCCGGCAAGGCTTATAAAGCGTCCCGGCAAATGGGGGCTTGACTAAAGGTGAAGCTAGCAGCAGAGTTTGGGGGTTGTGGGCTTTCCTTGAAGGCGGGTGTCCCATGGGGCCTGACAATGGATTTCACTGGAGCATGGCTCGAAGGAGGAGGAGACACCTGGCATTGAGGACAGTTTACTCCTTGACTCAGAGCACCTTGGCTCACATAGGTCACAACATGCTCCAGTGCCTGTGCAACAACTGCAGAGTTGTCACCAGTGCTGTTTACTGGGTGGCCACCCTGCTGGATCTGGATCCCCAGACAACATCTCCTCCTTGATACCAGGACTGGAGCAGGATCACAAAATTAGTACAAACACTTTCTGGTGAACTGAGGGCTCAGTGATGGAACAAGGCCGAGGAGGAGGAGCAGCAAGTTGCCAACGCAGCACGGCACTACCTCACAGGGGAGGCTAACCATGGCCACAATGTGGAACAACTTATTCCATTGTCAGTCACATCCACCACCATCGGTTACCGCCTGTAGTACCAGGAGACTGACTTGCATAGTGGATGATTACCTGTCCACGCATCTCCTGGTACTGAGCAATGGTTCCTCCCTGTTCAATTTCTGGGTCACTAAATTGGATACATAGCCAGAGCTTGCCCTCTATGCCTTGGAGGTGCAGGCCTTCCCTGCGGCAAGTGTCCTATCAGAACATATGTTCAGCACCGCAGGGGGTGTCATCACCGATAGGAGGATCGGCCTACCCACAGCCAACGTAGACATGTTTACATTCCTTAAGATGAACAAGGCTTGGATCCTTGATTTTGAGTACCTTCCCTACTCCATTTTATGCAGGGCAATCACCAAGGTGCCCCTCCCCACCCAATTTAGCCTCCAACACCATTAAGAAAACTAATATTTTCTTTTTATATTCATGTATGTATGTATTTATCTATTAATTTTTTTAGTTTTCTTTAACGTGTCGAGGTCGCGTTTGGGGACCCAAAATGGCAAGTTCGGCCGAACTTATAGAACTCAGACATCAGCGGGTTCGCTCATCCCTACTAGTAATGTCATACTGTACCAATCATCAACATAAAAGCGTCAAGTAGTGTTCAGTGATCAAACAGCAGCATAATCATACTAACAACCAGCATTGCCATAAGCATACTATCAGCCAGAATTGACCTAATATCAACTAGCATTGTAATTCTTTCAACCAGAAGCCTGAGTATAATTTTTCCTAGTAGCATCATTTCATTAGTCTACAGCATAAGCATATTTTCAAGCCAGAAGCACCCCATTATCAACCAGCAGCAGTATACGATCAAGAAGAAATATAATTGTGTATTATCAGCCTCCAACACCTTCAAATAGAAGTATAATTGAGTATTATCAGCCTCATATCATCAAACAGCATATGTAAATTATCAGCCAGAATTATGATATCAACTAGCATTTTCATATCAACTAGAATTAAAGTATTATCCCCACTCACCATCATCAGCCAGCAACATTATATTATGAAGAAGCAGTGTAGTTATGTCAGCAGCCGTCAGCCTCAATTATGATCATAAGTATATATAAATATACTATTGGTTCCCAGGCCCTGAATAATAATGATGATGATTTTGTATAAATAATAGGGTTGGAGCTACTCCCACCCCCTTTGCTCAGTTTGAATTGCCATGAACACACACAGGGAGGGATTCAGCCACCATGGATCTCTCCCTATGGAGTGTTCTAAAGGGAGGCTGGCAGCTTCCCAGGTGAGTAGCTCTGGCTGCATTGCATGTCCCAACTTTGGGGACTCAAAAATAAGAGTAGGGACCACACTAAACACAGAGTGCCTTGCCGGGGCAGTGTGGCTTCCACATGTATCTGCAGATATATGCAACCAAATCTCTGTCTTTCCACATAGCTAGACATGTTTGGTGCTTAATACTTGGATGATGAAAGGGTTAAACTGGGCGGTAAATTGGTTCCCAGGGCCTGAATAATAATGATGATGATTTTGTATAAATAATAGTGATGGAGCTACTCCCACCCCCTTTGCTCTATATATAAATATAGCCATCAGTATATTATCAGAAACCAGTAGTAGAATTATATTATCAGCTGACAGCATCACTCATCAGTGGGGATTGGCGAACCCGAACCACAAAGTTCCCAAACCCAAACACGGCAGGAAGTTTATGTTAGAGTTTGGTGTCCAGCCCCATTTTAATGAGAACCGTGTTCAGGTCCTGAACCTGAACATTTTTTCAAAGTTTCCGGACTGCAGTACAGAACTTGCCAGACCTGAATGTTGGGGGGTTACTCCATCCCTAATCATCAGTAATCATCAGCAACGTATATTATCAACCAGCAGTATCATATAATCCACCCTTAGTATAATTATATTATCAGCCAACAGCATCGAAGCATAAATCATTTTAAGTATATTATCAGCCAACAGTACCATATAATCTATAAGCAGTATAATTATATTATCAGCCATCAGCAACAATCATCAGCATAAGTAAATTATCAGCCAGTAGTACCATATCATCAATAAGTAGTATAGTTAGATTATCAGCCAACAGTACCATATCATCTATAAGCAGTATAATTAAATTAACAGCCATCAGCAACAATCATCAGCATAAGAAAATTATCAGCCAGTAGTACTATATCATCAATAAGCAGTATTGTTAGACTATCAGGTAACAGCATCATAGCATCAATCATTAGAATAAGTATATTTTCAGTCAGCAGTATCGTATCATTAACTAGCAGTATAATTATGTTAACAGCTGTCAGCAATAATCAGCAGCATAATTATATTATCAGCCAGCAGTATGATGTCATCAAGCAGCAATATAATTATATTATCAGCTGACAGCATCGATCATGAGCACAAGTACAGTATATTATTAGCCAAAGTTATAATATCATCAACTAGCAGTATAATTATATTACCAGTTGATAGCATAACTCATCAGCAAAGGAATATTATCAGCCAAAAGTATCATATTACCAACCAGCAGAATAGTTATATTATTAGACGTTGGCATCAATCATCAGCATGAGTAGTATCAGATCATCATCCAGCAGTATACTTATATCAGCATCAGTCATCAGTGTAGGTATATTATCAGGTATGTCGCCTATTTGGGAACCTAAATAATCCCAATTGTGTATATCTACACTTTTGGGGCAATGATTGGTGTTTCCCTTCCACAACTTATTAAATATACATAGCTGGTAGTGATTCCAGTAGTTTCCATAATATCAACAACACCAAAAATGGGGCATGACTTCCTCTATTTACTACTTGGAATTCACACCCGGGGGGGGGGGGAGCAGGGTGGATGGGCATTTCAAAACTTTCTCATCCTCCATTGTATCTTCACATAGAGCCTCTAGATCCTGTGTACTAATCCGATCCAAAATATCCTCCTCTGAATCACCATCTACATGCCCTGATTAGCAAATATATGAAAGATGGAACAATGATAGAAATTCTTAAAGGCCCTAATATTGCTATGAAACACTTTGTGAATGGCAACTCTGTGAATGTCATCTCTGTATTATAATTTTATATAATACTATATAATTTTGTGTAGAAAAAACTAACAGACCTTTGAACACCAGTACAGTATTGTAAAAGGTAACGACAAAACCCCAATAGGACACCATTTTTAAAAATATCATAACGAATGGGATGTATTTTCAAGGTTTAGATCGGATACATGAAAATCCTAGAGGGCACATTATAATAAAAGAAACATTAAGAAGACAATCAAAATGGATTAAAAGTTTAAAAGCTATCCAGACCCTGGGTTTAAATGAAATATTTAGGTATGCTCCTTTTTTGGAAGGTTGAGAACTATACCATAATTTCATGGTTTTAACATGCTCAGATTTTCATTACATATATACATAGAATGTGGGATGCTATGATTATACATTTAGGTTGAATTTATATCTGTAAGTGGAATTCTATATAGGGCATCAATGTTAATAATTCAGTGATATTAGATATAAATTGTGTACTGTTAATTCACTCTGTATATGACTAAGAGGCTGATTCACTACTAACGCCAGGTATCGGTAGATGTATAGCGACACTTAGAGCGACCGCTAGTAGACGCTGCCTCAGTGCCTCGAGTGCCTCAGTCGCTGTAGTAACCTGGCTGGCATTGATGAATGTGATGTACTGTATGTTGGATGCTCTAACACCAGTTCAGCACTGCAGGGAGCGAAAGGTAGCGCCAGCTCAGTGCGACTAACTCTTGGCGCTCCACACCATAGTTATCAAAAAATCAAAATCTGGTCACTATAGCACAGAGCGCCAGACGCGGTGTGATTAAAGTCTGTTTTTGAACACATATCCACCTGTAACAAAGCAAAAACACATGGAATTACATTGCTTTAACACTGTGACACTTGTGAGACTTGTAATGACAATTCTACATAAAAATATAAAAAGTCTAAAAAGTTTCTAAATGTTTGTTTGCAGCCAGGAGAAGTCACACAATGATTTGAGAAAAAACAAAAATGTCAAACATACTGTTTAAACAAAAGCAAATGAACGTCCATTGAAATGTATGGGAAAGCGACAGTGGGCGATAGGTAATACCTGGCGCTCTCGAAGCTAGCGCACCTGCGCTATACACTGAGCTGCCTATAATAATACATCGGACGCTACATGACGCTGTTACAGTCTCTCACCAGATTCGCTTTCATAAATGTGGTTTTGTGTACAGCGCCCAGCGTTCACCAGACGCTGCCTGCCGCTACGAGGCGCTACCTGACGTTATCCCTTCTTAAATAACCCTTTAGGCATTTTAATTCTGACTGCTTTGTTAAACATTAAAATATTAATCTTTTTGATTTCAGGCCTGTGGAATCATTGTTTTCTAATTGATTCAATCAACAGCCTAAACTGTACGCTTGGACGTCTCGGTCAGAATCCTGGACTCCGGTCAATATAAGGCCGGAATGATTGTTGTTCAAGTGCCCTCTGCCTGACTCTTGCAAGGAGAAATGGAAGCACATCGGGCAGGTGCACCTGTGGAAAGGAGACAGCGACGACGAGGCGATTTTCCAACTTGTGCTTTTTCTGCTGTTCCCACTATGCCATTAATTCCTCCTGCAGAGAGCCCTGGACAAATACAGCTGGGGTAAGAGCAATATATGAGAGAATGTAATCCAATCCTGAGCACTATGGGCCATCTGATAGATAGAATTTATGCATTATATAGCTTTTCTCCTTTCTTTTATCTCAGAGCTGAAAAAGGTGTTTGAAAAAGCCCTGGCAAGGGCAAAATATATCCGCCATTAATTGTGGATAGAAGACCTTCATTGTACTAAGCATAAATTTGACTGATTACAGTATAATATGTATACCTGCAGATGCAGGAAATGCTATGGGTTTAGAAATAGTGTAAACAGTATTGTGAGTTTAATGTATGTTTTTTTTAATGAATAAACAGGAAAATTCATAGCAGTATAAAACAATGTAGTGTGGTGTGATTACCAAGTAGTAAATAGGGGAAGTCATGCCCCGTTTTTGGTGTTGCCTACTTAGGAACCTAGATTCCAGAAAAGCTCCCAGCCCAGATGGCATATCAATTATGTGCCTTAGGCCTGTGCAGACCAACTGTCAGCAGTTCTCACTACTATCTATAGCAACATCTATAGCAAATCACTTGAAGCAAGGGCAGTTCCTTTATGCTTCAAGAGGTCCATGATCATCCTTGTCCCCAAGTCATTGAATGCATCTGACCTAAATGACTTCAGGTCTTTGGCACTCACCCCAGTGATCATGGAACTTATTGAATGGCTGGTAATGACTTTGCTAAAATAATTCACAATAATGAAGGAATAAGAATTTAATTGACTCCCTACAATTTACATATAGGTCGAACGGATCGGTGGAAGATGCAGTCAACCTAGCTCTTCATTATTTGTTAGAACACCTGGATCTTATGCTAGGATTCTGTTTATAGATTTCAGTTTGCTGTTTAATACTATTAACCCGAACATTTTTTTTCCAAAAGATGTCCATGCTTAAGATTCCACATAACATATGTGTGTGGATCTGGAACTTTCTGACTGGTAAATGGCAATAAGTTAAATGTGGCACTTTGAACATGAAGAATGCACGCAATCTATGTTCAATTCTCTATACAATTTACTCTTTAAAAAGTCCAAATTATGGTGGGATATCCACTATTTGGAGGAGTATTTAGATATGGGGATTGCACCTAAGGGCCTTAGAATCCGACTATTTCCACAATTAGGCCAAACATCAGAGGAGTTTCGATCAAAATGGGAGGATATCCTACAATCTTGCTCAATATCTCTGATGAGATTATTAGTAGACCATCATAAAACACAGATTAAAGTGATTGAAACATCGATACAGGAGGTCACTAGTGACCTCCAAAAACTCAAAAGAGATGACTATTTTACTGATAGAGACAAAAACATCAAAGAAACTATCGAGAGGATTAACAGGGACCTCATACAAAATAAAGAACACAAGCTACAAAAAGACAAACTTGCATACAAAAATAAATTGGCGTATATTTGGCCCACCAATAATCCCAGACCCACAAGGAGGGATCAGGGACCACGGATGTATTCCTCAACAGAATCCTCCTCGTCCCGTGAGAGGACGAGAAGTCAACATCGGGACCCCACTTTCAATAGACAACTTAGACCAAAACCACTTATGGGCAATAAACCCAGAGGCCCCCAAATACGGGAAACCCAGGCTGGGATAGAAGATCGCCAAACTAGATCTAAATCAAGACAAAAGGAGGTTGGTCTCCTAAATAAAGACATTTGCAGTGAGAAGCCACAACAGCCCAGGGATTTTTTAGAATTAACCACAACCGCAAAAGGAATCTCAGAAGAAGGCGTATCCACCACAAAAAGATTTCCACCGTAGAACGAGTATTGGGTTCCTCTGTAGACGCCGAACAGATGGCAACTGGGCCCAGTCCTGCCTTGGACTTGGACATAGTTAATCTGTCAGGTGTCATTTTGACAGCTGCACAGGAGGAACTCTTACACTTGGGCTTAAATTTTTGTCCAAACAGTCGAACGGACTTATTTGAAATAACTAAAGACCTACATCTATTCGCGCGCAAGATTTTGTGTCGCCATCAATTTTACAAACCACCCGACCCGGAGGAAGTGCCACAGGCGCAGAGGCCGGTGTCCGACGAGGAGATGGCGGAAATCCTCTTGGATCTGGCCTCTGAAGCCACTGGCACCACCCCAATGATCACCCAAAAGCAGACAATTTTTAAGAAACGATCGACATACTACCCATCTCTTTCTACCAATGCCCATGTGGCCACTTTTGTGGACCTGGTGTCCACCGACCTGGGTAGGCTGAAAAAAGGTAGGGGGACCAATTTCCCCCCACATTTACAATCAGCCCTGGAGGAATTAACCAATAATCAGTCGCTGGTAATAAAACCCGCCGATAAGGGGGGGAATATTGTCATCATGGACAAGACCTCCTACGTCAATATGTGTCTTGACATTTTAAAAAATGATCAGTGGTATGCTAGGGCCTCCATGTCCAGGGTGCAGGAGGACTCCGGGGCCTACCACAGTCTTGTCAGGAGGGCGCGGGAGAGAGGTGTGGTCGACGGGGCGACTGGCTCTTTCCTGGAGGTCCCATGCCCGACTATACCCACCTTCTATGCGCTACCAAAGGTGCACAAATCCACCACAGCACCGCCGGGTAGACCCATAGTGTCGGGCGTGGGGTCTCTGACGGAGGGGGCCAGCCGCTACGTCGACCACTACCTGCAACCGTTGGTCCATCAATTGCCATCATACCTCAAGGACACGGGGCATCTCCTCCGCATCTTTGATGGGATGTGTGTGGCCCCTGGCTCCTTCCTGGTGACCCTGGACGTGGAGGCCCTGTATTCGAGCATCCCCCATAACCAGGGCCTCCAAATGGTCCGTGGTTTCCTTGATGAATTGGACATTCACCAACATGACCACAACAATTTTTTACTGGAGCTTCTACACTTCATCCTCACCCACAACCTCTTCCTGTTCGATCATCAACTCTACCACCAGATACAGGGAACTGCAATGGGCACCACGTGCGCGCCCTCGTATGCAAACCTGTATCTGGGGGGGGTGGGAGAGGAGGTTGTGGAGTGAGGATGAGATGTCTGAGTACCTGTGCCACGTGGCCACGTGGCACAGGTACATTGACGATATTTTTATCGTCTGGACGGGGGCTCTGGATGACTTATTCCAGTTTGTGGCTGCTTTAAACAATAATACCATGAATTTACGTTTTACCCTTGATTGCAGCTCTACCAAGGTCACCTTTTTGGACCTTACCATTATGATTGACACGCAGGGCCAAATTTCTACTGATTTTTACCGTAAAAATACGGCAGCAAATACTATCCTTAGGGCTTCGAGTGCCCATCCCAAACATCTTCTTAATAGCATCCCATATGGGGAGTATATTCGGGCTCGCCGGAATTGCTCCCATGATGATGACTTCAATAAAGAAGCGGAAAACATACGGACACGGTTGAAAACAAGGGGATATAAGGCACAGACACTCAGAAAGGCATATAAGAAGGCAAGGGATAGACCCCGCCAGGACCTCCTTTATAAGCCAAAAAGCAAAAACGAGGAACAGCGGTTAGCCCTAATCCTTACGTTTACCGAACATCATGCACAGATCAAGGAGATCTTTAATCGCCATTGGCATGTTTTGACCAATGACATTACATTATCGCCCCTGCTCCCTAAAAAGCCTAAATTCATCTTTAGGAGGTCCAGAAATCTGCGTGACAGATTAGTTCATAGCCATTTCACGAGGGACCCTAAGACAATATGTTGTACCGTCCCTGGCACCTACCAGTGTCAAAACTGCAATCTGTGCAGGTATATACATACAACTAAGACACTAACAGTGGGGACTTATCCCCCGATACAGTTGAAACACTTTGTCAACTGTAGATCTTGTCATGTCATCTACATGCTAATATGCCCATGCCAAAAATACTACATTGGCAAGACCAACAGACAATTGAGGAAACGGATTTACGAGCACACGTATGATATCCGCTCAGGAAATACCAAGACCCCAATCGGTAGACACTTTTTAAAGTGCCATCAACAGACCCCCAATGGGATGAAAGTGGTGGGCCTAGATCGTATCCATCCCAATCCTAGGGGGGGTGACATTGAAAGAATCACCCTCCAGAGAGAAACAAAATGGATAAATCATTTTAGAGCCTTTTCCCCGCCAGGCCTCAATGAGTCAATTAGTTTTCTCCCGTTCTTATAACACAATTAATTGTGGAGTAGGTCCCTTCTCTCTCTCTGGAGACACCTACAAGTTCAAGGGTAGAGTGAATGTTAACCAGTCTCCCCCTTTTCTTCTTGTGTGTCCAAGTTTAATCTGTGTAATTAACAATATGTGTTTGCCATAATGTTTGGTGTTGGTTGTAATAGGTGACAGTTGCTCTGCAGGGGTAGTCAAATAACTTTTTTTCCTCTTTTTTCTCTCTTTATTTTTTTGCCAGCAAGGTTAGGGACTTTTTGATTATAATTGTTACTTTATATACATGTCTTAGTGACAGACAAGACAAGTTCTATCCAATTTTGTAATATGTCACACCGAGTTAGAATGACCAGGGATACGTGCAGTGTTTCCTCTCGTCCCTTTTTCTCTTGGGGGCTTAGCTGTTGGAGGTCTGTGGGTTTTGTTTCTTAGACACCTACTTATAAGTACTATGTCTTACTTCATACTTAGTTATGGGCAGCGACACTTTTTCTTACCTTGTCTGTAACATTTGTTTTGAATATAGGTCCTCTTTTTATTACTGGGCCTTTATCTTTTTCCCATACGTGCTGTCCTCAATAAGACCCACTCAATTTTTTAGCTACGTCTCCACGTGGATGGAGCGTAGCTTCAGATCCCCACACAGCCGGGTGCCAGGCCGCTTCCGGGTTGTGGAACGCGTTTGCGTTCCAGTGTCATTGACCGGAGCGCAGTGCGTGTTCACGCGCCCGGAAGTGACATTGACGCCAGCGCGATCTTTAAACCTGGCTCCCCCCGCCTGCTCTTTCACAGCGTGGTTCGGAGTTGGAGCCCGCGGCTGATCGTCACCGTCGCTGTGATCAGGGCAGGCGCACCGTGTCGACATGCCAGCTGTCTGAATCACGGAGGTCTCTGACACAGCGCTGTCTAAGGCACCTGTTCCAGTAATTACAAGGTAAGACAAACATATATTCAGCCCAATGGGACAATCCTTATATAATGGTAGAGGTTATGGGGGGGATCTCCTAGGCAGTAGGGGGAACCCTTTTTGGGATGATTGACGTATTATTATTATTATTTTTTATCCCCAATGAGAGGCATTTATCCCATAAGTGGGGGTAGGATATCATACATTTACATTCAATTCAATCTATACGCCCCACATATTCATAGGGGATCCTCCTATCCCGGACTCCCATATATTTTTTCCATAGTAACTACTAGGTTCTTTACATCTTCTTGTAATGCTGGTTTAGGCCCCCATGTGGGTATGCGGGGTTACCAGCATGTTCCCTGACCTAGGGTGTGACTTAACAAAGGACACTGATATTAACGTCTGTATTTTCCACTTTGGTCAACTGATTCAATAGTTTGTCTTATATTTTCAATTTTTCTGTCCCTATAGCTGGTGTTTTTAAAGTGTTTATACCCCTTGGTGCCCTGCGGAGTTTTCCTTATCCTTTGGGCATCCTAAAGAGCACCCCATGCACAGCAATTGTCTCCTACATTCAGGTATGCAGGAAAATCCTTTTTCCTACAGTAAAGTACTAAACAATGTCACTGATGGTATTGAAAGGAGCACGACATAATCAGTTAGGATGCTCATTGACAGTATGACTGTTTATTTCTGTAGATGGTGAAATAACCACTAGTCCTAGCAGACACTGATGAAGCTCAATAAGAAGCGAAACTAGTCTGTACTGCGGGATTTTTTTTCCACCAATTTTTATGGATTGGAGACATTATGAATCATTGATCAACTACATGCTGTGATACAAAAGAATCTATACTTTTTAATTCACAAAAGTCACTCAATTTTTTCATATATGTATTTTACGAATAAAATGCTTCTAAATTTGCAATACCACGAATAATCTTTGCATTGTACCTTGGCGAGGTCCTCCTAGGAGCCCCCTTTGATCTTTTTAGGCAGGGGGGTTGGTCCTGTGTACCCCAGCAATTCTTTTCTATTCTAGTGTAAGAACCACCAACATAGCCTCCTCCCCCCCCCCAGGGATGTGTTCTTTCCCCATTGGTATTTCTGTACACCAACGATTGCGTCTCATCTGAACCATCTGTAAAGATTATAACATTTGCAAATTATACCACCATGATTGATTTCATTAAAAACAACGACGAGGAGAACTAGCACAGATTGACAGACTCAGCCAGTGGTTTTACATTATTAACCTTGTGTTAAACACTTCTAAAACAGTGGAGATGGTGGGCAATAGTGGAGATGGTGGGAGCAGAGTGTTCAGCAGCCTTGGCAGCGGCATGGCACTCATGGAAGTCGGTGGCCATCTTTCTGTATTTCAAACACCTCCGCCACTGACCAGGAAGAGGATTGTGGGGCAGAGGTAAGTTACAGCAGTGCTTCCTACTGCTGCAACCTTACGAGAAGCGGTTTGATTGGCTTCTCCGCCATCAACCAGCTTTTCCTTGTTTGGTCTGGATGCCAAGCTCTAATAAGTACGTCTGGCTGAAATTTGCGTTCGGGTTTGGGAACCTGAACTCCCAATGTTTGGTACAAACTCAATCTTTGCGGTTCAGGTTTGCCCATCACTACTTATATGTTCATTTTGCTTGTCCAAAGGCCTAATCGCTGAAAAAATAATATATAATATATTTTACACCTCCGAAAAGGAATAAAATATGAATATTATAAAAATTTCCTATAGCTTTACCCCCCAATATACTTTGTAACAACACACATGAATAATTAACTGTACTGCAAACCTTTAAATGGAAGTCTTCACTGAAAAAAGTTCTGCTGAGGTAACAAAGCTAAGCCTGGACAATAACTTTGGCTTTTACATGTAGATGTAGATGATGTAGATCTTACAGTATGAATAAATTAGTGTTCACGTTCCTCTGCCCGTTGTTTGTGTTTCTTGTTTAGCGCAAGTTCATGGGTTTCCTACTAAAATGAATATGCATGTGCATATGTATAGAAACTTGACTCTCTTGTCAGTCATTTTAAAGTGTCATTTTTGTAGAGATAAACAAAATCTAGTTCACGTGTGATAGCAAATTTGTTTTCAGATTTGTTTGGCTGAAAACATTTATATAAATTAAAAAAAAAAAATTTAAAAAGTTTTCATAAAAGAAGAAAATTTAACTTTTAGTCTCATACTTTATTTAAAGCACTGCAACTTTATGTTATTCAAAATACAGTAAACTTCTCATCAGGAAGGCGAGGAAGGCTCAATATGACAGTTGGAGGCCTCAGTACATGTGGCAAAAGGTAGGCCCCTATTGGAATCAATCGGCTGGTCTGAAATTTTTCAGAAATATATAAACACATTTACTTAGGGATGGAGCATCTCTGGAAAAAATAAAAGCAGAAATATATTGACTGCATTAAGAGTTTTTTATATGTGCTATTGTTTAGAGGGTCATATTTGATCTATTTTAAAGTACCTCTATCACCAAAATCCTACCTTCTGAATGAAATACATTTATATAAACCTTCTAATGCACAGTTTATATCTTTTACATGGAATGGGGGTGGTTGTAAAGCAGTGGAGGAGGAGCGTAATTGATGAGGGAACAATTTATTTATCATTACAGAGGATAAAGAGATGTAATGAAAAGAAAAAAAGAAATAATAAATCAGGTTGGCTTTTTAGCACTTAAAACCCCACTGTTTACCAGTTAAAGTAAGCAGCATACATTTACAGTCATGTGTGTACATAGGTTTCAGCCCCAGAAAATGATGTAGACTGTGAGCCCCCACATTGCTGCTGGGGGTTGCATGCAACATTACCGTGCTGTTAATTTTCCTTTACTGATGATTCAGTGGCTAATGGGCAGTTGCCCCAGGGGTTCCTCTATGCAATGTATGCATTGGGGAGTGGCCCCAGCAGTACATGGCTGCTTCACTAAAGATCATCCCTAGGAGTGACATTGTTCACTTGCTGCCGCCTCAGTGCTTCTCCCTTGAAGCAATGGGCGGTGCCGGGACTGCTTGATAGTCCTTACAATATAATATAGCATGTGGAAGATCAGGTGAGTGGATGTCTGTAAAGGCAAATAAACAGCATTGTAGTGTCTCAACCTGTATCTTCAGCATGAGGGCCTGATATCTTGACTTGGCCGTGAAGGTCACAGGTGATGCAAGGTGGAGGCAAATTTCAGCAGACCCCCTTCTGCCCTGGGCCTGGTAGCAGCTATCTCCCCTGCCTCTATTGTATGAACACCACTGTTTCCAGTAATTTACTAGTACTGTAAGATTCAAAGCATCATTTTGTGTCTTGACTTGAGAAATTTGGAGACAACTACACTATGTACCAGTCTGTATATCCAGATTTTTTTTTTTTCTTTTTTTCATTGTTAAAGGACTGTAAACCCAACAGCAATAATAGGGCAGCAAACAACTCACCTGTGATGTCTGTTCCATGTGTCTCTCCCTCATTTCCTGCAGTGCACTTTAGAAGCCATAGCTCCAAGGTTTGTCCTCCTTTCAATTGTATTCGTCCAGGACCATGAAAAAATATCATCTAGCAGCCTCTCTGCCCCTTGGTACCCTAAAGGTGTACGAGCACAGCTGTCTCTGACCACAACAGAGCATGTTCATGATTGATAAAGCTGCACTATACATGCCTTTCTATGCTCAGCCATTACCCAGAAATTAAATCAAGCATCTGAGATTTTGATATACTTTGAAATGGAATATTGCACACTGTTCCTTTGGTGGTTAGCTGGGATGAAGTTAGTGTGTGCCTGGACATAGACTGAATGTTTTTATTGTTTGCAGCATTGCCAGTTTTACACTGGGTGTTTGTTGTGGTTCACAACCTAGCTCCCAGAAGATCCCAAGAAGACATTCTGCTTTCTTAACCCTTATGCCTTGAATGTGAATTTTACACTGTTCAAATCTCCCTTGGACACTCCCCTCTAACTTCAAAGGAGCTTGTTCAGAAATTAGTCAACAATTTAAAACCTTTCCAACATGCAAGATAGTTAGAAAAGTGGTAACAAGATCGCCGGTCAACGCATACAAAAAAGGACGTGATAAATTAGATGCAGGATGGAGGCACAGTGTGCCACTGAGGCAAAAATATTGGTGCTAAGTAGAATATACAGGCGCTACAATAGAAGAATTGCACTAACAATAAGCCATCCAATCATGACAAGCTTAGGGGACAGGCAGTTCTCCCAGGTAAAAGCAGAAAAACTTATCACCCCTGATACTTATTCCTTCAATTAAAGGAGAAAAACGCTTGATGCAGGGTGTATAAGTAATTTTTCTTTGTGTTCTCTACCGTATTTTTATTTTACTAGACCTTTTTCATGATAGAGCTCCTTTTAATCGCTAACATGATAACCCATGGTAAGCTGACATGATAACCCATCTGTCATTTTAGCAGTACACACAGCAGGGGTGATTGATTGATCAATGTTGGAAAAATAAGCATACCAGTTCCATACTATACCAGTATACCATCCCAAAATCAGCTTGGCAGGATATTATTGTAAGAATACATCTATATCTTATATGGGACGTGGCCTTTATTTTGATCAATCCTGTCTTGCTTCTCTGAAGTATCCAAATTGCATTCAAAATGATGTTTCTCTGAATCATGTGCAGGAGAATTTTCAACTTGATTAAACTTCCTGCACTGGATTAGATAGAGTGCTGTGGTTGTCTTTAGTTCTCGGTAGCTCTCTGAATCAAATCCTTAGAAGACAAAATCACAGTATTGAATATGCAAAGCCCATTTTTCAAAGTGTTCATACTGCTGTTTTCTCTTTACTTTCTTCCCAGAATTGTTATGGACTTCTCCCAGAGCTTCCATGAATAGGACTAGGATGTATGTATAATATATGTATAATATATAATATACAAAATAAGTACCTTTATATCATCATGAATTATTCTTCATTTTATAGTGGGAGCACACAATAACACATAATACATCATGTAAAGTATAAGCAAGCTCTAAGACAAACTTACTGTAGCATCAGAAATTCCACTTAGCATTTTGAATACATGGTTATATGGGACAATGCACAGTATATGTAAATGTGCATCAAGGTGCAGGGGACTTGGAGGCTGACTCATTACTAACACCAGGTATTGGCAGATGAGCGTCTGTATAGCAGGGCTTAGAGCGACCGCTAGTAGACACTGTAAACATGTATCGGGCGCTGTAACAGAGCGCCTCAGTTGCTGTAGTAACCTGGCCCGCATTGATGAATATGATGTAAGTTGGGAGCTCTAACACCAGTACAGCGCTGCAGCGAGGGAAAGGTAGCGCCAGTTCAGTGCAACCGACTCTCGGCGCTCTACACCAAAAAATAAATAAATAAAATGTCAAACATGCTGTTTAAACACAAGCAAATGAACGACCATTGAAATGTATGGGAGAGCGACACTGAGCATAAAGTAATACCTGGCGCTCCTGAAACTAGAGCGTGGGCACTATACACTGAGCTGCCTGTAATAAATCATTGGGCGCTACATGGCACTGTTAGAAGCACTCACCAGATTCGCTTTCATATGGGCACCAGCTTTGGGCTGCACAACATGTTGTCATACCAGATACAGTAGTTATCTTCTGACAGCAAAGTAGTGGTCTCCCTATAAGTAATTAGTGATGAGCGTGTTGAAGTTTGGGTTCATTCACCAGATACGCTTTCATAAATGTGGTTTTGCATACAGCGCCCGGCGTTCACCAGACGCTGCCTGCCACTACAGACACTACCTGCCGCTATCCCTTCTTAAATAATCCCCTTAGATTCATTAATAGCGACATGTAGTGACAGTTGAGCGACTGTAGCGGCATTTTCAGAGCGCCCGCTAGTAGTCGCTGTGCTTGGCCATTGTTTGGTAGTTGATAGTGACTCAGTCGGTTTGCCGTAATGTTGAATATTGGGTGAGGAGTCGCTATTTGACAGGTTCCGCGCTGTATGGGCGCGCATGATAGTGACTGGCCCTAGCGACCGGCTCCCACCATATTCATTAACAAATCACGCGCTGTGAAATGCATGTTTAAACCCCAGAGCGCTGGCGGCGATGTGTTAAAAGTAGTTTTTTAACCCCCAAACAACCATATTTTTGGAAACCAAAAAAAACAAGTTTTTTAAATAATTTTGTAATATGAATACATTAATATCAGACCTGTAATATCAATTCTGTACATTTTTTTTTTTTACCTTAAAAAAATTATATAAAATGGCAGAAGTGGTCACAGAATTTTTCACATTTAAAAAAAAAAAAACAATTAATAACAATTAATTATGAATATTTAAAGATTGTTCCATTGAAATGCATTGGAGAGCGCCAGGTAGCGAGAGGTCATACCTGTCGCTGTTCAAGGTCGGACGCTGGCGCTGTGGGGTGAAGCTGGAATAATGATAAATGAGTGGCTATCTGGCGCTATCTCAGTCGCTAAGCAGGATTGGCTTGATAAATGTGTGATTGTGGTGGGGAGCCGGCGTTCTCGTGGCGGGGCCCGTCATTACCGGCCGCTCACCATTCGCTACCTGTCGCTATTTCTTCATAAATAAGGGCCTTAATGTATCAATCAAATGCAGACTCTCTCTTATCCGAACACAGTTTGGCCTCAGCATTACAGTTACCATATGTGGACAGTAAAGACTGTGAAGGACATAGGCAACAAGCAGGAAGCAGAAAAAAGCAAGTATAGTTAGGCCAGAAAAATAAAAGCAAACACTCAATTTACAGGTGCAGAGCACTCGAGACCTGCGGGGAGACATGCAGTATAGAAGCACTTCCAGGTTCCCCAGGGTGTATTATTATTTGACCGCTGAGTCAGTCAATCAGTGTTGCGCACCAGTGATTGGGTGACTCTAATGACCCATGATTAGCAAATATATAATCACTAAAGCAGGCGCAATTAAGCGATAATTGATCAATGGAAATGCCTGCTGCAATCAAGCAATCAATGAGAATTTGCTCGATGGTCAGGTGTCGTATAATTCTGGCAGACATAAAATGACTCGCTCATTGCATTAATGTCAGCGTGTGGTAACTGAAATTGGCTTTAAATAGGACTATACAAATACCTTAAATGCGATTAACTAAAGACACTTGCCCAAAAATCTTCAATGCTTGAACACAAGTCGTCTGAGCATTTATGGCTCATATACACAATATGATTTTTCATTTGCAAATCACATTGTGTCCCTTTTTGTCGGGTTTTTGATGTTCTGCCTTATTGTAAAATAATCATTTGTGTTAGGATTGTGCCCTCATGCCTGTAATTGACTTATCAGCATGCTGTTTCCATGATTCTCATATTCCCAGTGCTGTTTGCTACAGTGGGAGTGATTTTCATGGCCTTGAGTAAAAAACATGGGCAAGTCCAACAACTCTTCCAATGTAACAGGAGAACATTTTAGCAGCTTTGGGTAAGTCTAAGCAGCCTAATGACCCATTCAGCTGAGAATCCGGCTTTTAACCCTGCTAGAACACGAGACTGTGATCCTTCCAAACTGAATACATTTCAGCAGAATTGGTAAGACCTGTCATAATCAGATGATTATAAAGCTAGAGTGAGGAAGTCTATGATATATACACAAAATCACCACTTTGGTGTACATAGCTAAAGTTAACACATTGTTGCTATGTACATTAAAGACATCATTTTGCAACACAATAATGAGAAGGTTTTAAAATGCCATAAGAAATGGAATTATCTTTTAAGCTCTCAGGACAAAGCACCGCGGGAATGGGCTTGTAAATAATAATTCTTTTAAGCCCAAATTGGACTTTTCACTGTGGGAAACTAGGAGTACCAGAGGCCAGTTTCTAAGTTAAAAAGTAATTTATTAATGTGTGGCTTTGTATATTTCTGTATTCTCTAGAACACTTGAGCAGGCAAATCTCCCCAAATACAAACCCCAAATACTAACCAAAGGCAGTAGAGATGGAGGAGTTCTTCCCAGTTTTACAAAAAAACCCTGCTTTATTGTAGTAATTCGTCTATCGATATTTAATGGTCAACCTCCTAAAATGACACCCATCTTACTCCACTATCAATCCAAAATATGCTCCAGCTTTGAGTGGGCTTGTCATAACAGATACAGTAGTTATCTCTTCTGACAGCAAAGTAGTGGTCTCATTATAAGTAAGTAGTGATGAGCGGGATGGTTGAAGTTCAGGTTCATTGAGTTCGGACGAATTTGTCAGAAAGGTTTGGGTCCGGGGCCCTGAATCCGATCCGAACCCGAAGCCCATTGTAGTCAATAGGAAGCCAAACTTGGGGCCCAAAAATGACTGTAAAATGGGGGTAGCATGGGCAAGAGGGCTGAAATCGAGGGAAACACCAGAGCGATGTCCCTGCACAAAATGGGATAGAGAAAGTACTCAAAACAATAACAGAAAACTAAAAACATTAAAGAAATACACAAATATAAAAAGTTTTTTTAGGGGTGTTAGAGGGCTTGCTAGGGGGGTACCACCAGGGCGGAGGTGAATGTGGCAGTTTAAGGGTAAGAGGCAGAGGAGGAGGTAGCAAACACTTTAACCAGTCACTCAGGTGCTGGCACAGCTAAGTCCTGTAGGATCCACACCTGCTTCATCTTAAGGAATGTATAGGACACTTGCTGCAGGGCAAGACAGCACCTCCAAGGCATAGAGGCCAGGCTCTGGCCACGTGTCCAATTTAGTGACCCAGAAATTGAAAGCGGAGGACTCATCTCTCAGTACCAGGAGACGCATGGATAGGTAGTCATCAGGAGGTGGTAAACCACCCTGCAAGTCAAAGTCTGCCTTTTGGTACTATGGGCCATGATGGTGATGATGGTGGTGGATGTGGCAGACAATGGAATAAGTTGTTACACATTGTGCCCGCCCTCCCCTGTGAGGTGCTGCCGGTGCTCCTGCTGCATTGGAAACTTGCTCCTCCTCCTCCTTGTGCCCCACTGAACCCTCAAAGTCAGCTGGGAACACTGCCAGTAATGCGTCCACCAGTGTGCGTTTGTATTCTCTAATTTTTCAATCCTGCTCCACTGCTGGAATCAACAAGGTGATGCTGCCCTTATTGTGGGGATCAAACAAGGTGGCCACCTATTAATAAGCACTGGTGACTATGCAGGCATTCGTTGTGCAGGCACTGGAGCATGTAGTGAGTCATGTAAGCCAGGCAGTGTCAGGTATCTCCTGCTCCTCCCAGCCACGTCTGTGATCTGCCCATGACCCTGCTGTGAGGGAAAGTAGTCCTCCACCTCCTCCCCCCCAGTCCGATTCCTCCAAAACTGTCCTCCATCTGGACATTGCAGTACCTGTCCGCTGTTGGCCCAGCAACCCACCCTGCGAGCCATGTGTGCACTCCCCTGATAGTGGGGAAAACGGGCCTCCTCTTCTGCTTCCTCCTCCTCAGTCATGGTCTAAAGAGTTAGCAGGCAGAGCATGGGGATGGTCTCCCTGACAATGACATCATCAGCGCTGACCATATTGGTGGCGTACTGGAAGCACTGCAGCACCACACAAATGTCCCTCGTGGAGGCCCACTCACTGGTTGTGAAGTGCTGCTGGTCTGCACTTCGACTCACCAGGGCCTTTTAAAGCTGGAACTCCACTATTGCCTGCCACTACTTACACCCCCTATCCAGCATTTAAGTTGAATATGAGACTGAGGGTCTCATAGCAGAAGCAGGGTGGGAATGCCAAAGGTGTAAGCTAAAAGGTGTAAGCACACGCTACACACTTAATGCAGCAGCTTCGGCATTTCTGGATAATGGGCCAGGAAACTCTACACCAATAATTTGGATGCAGGCATCAGATATGGAATGTGTGTCAATCTGCCTCTGCCCAAGGATGCTACAAGGTTCAGCCCATTGTCGCACACCCCTTTGCCAGGCTTTAAGTGCAACGGCAGCAGCCACTCATCTTTCTGGTCCTGGATGTCGGCCCACAGCTCCTGGGCAGTGTGGGGTATTTTGCCCAGACAGATGAGTTTTAGCACTACACTCTTGCATTCCCCCATGGCTGTTCTCAAATTGGTGGTGTAGGGGCTGCACTCGCTGCTTGAGGAGGAAGCAGAGGAGGAAGCTACAGGAGGCAGCGACTGATGTCCCGCAATTCTGGGTGGTGGAAGGATCTGGGCCACAGTGCTCCCCGCCTCAGCCCCAGCCACCATTACAATCACCCAGTGGGCAGTTAAAGATATGTAACATCCCTGCCCATGCATACTTGTCTATGTGCCTGTGGTGAGGTGGACACTGGAACTAATGCCATTGGCCAGTGTGCATTTTATTTTTTTCATAAGCTGTTGGTGCAGGGTAGGGATGGCCTAGTGAGAAAAGTGGAGGCGGTAGGGGACTGTATATTGTGGGACAGCCACCACCATGAGATCTTTAAAACTGTCCTTCTCCACAAGCGGGAATGGGAGCCAGCAATTGTGAAATGCTTGCATTCAGGGCCAGGGCTCGTGGGTGAGATGGGCCTAACTGCTTTCACTCCAAAGTTTGCAGGATGGAAAGCTGATCGCTGCCCTGGGATGATGGGGACTGGCTTGGTGCTGGTGGTGCTGCTGCTGGTCCTGGTGGTTTTTGGGGGGAGACAGGTGGCCTTGTTGTTGGGGAGGTAGAGCTGGTGGCTGAGACAGAGGGAGACTCAGGTGTTTGCATGTTTTGTCTGGTAGTTCTGCCACTGCAGCTCATGTTTTGCTTGCAGATACCTGGTCATCCACGAGGTGCAGAGATGATTAGCAGCTTTCCCCTTCAGTGACTGTTGGCACAGCTTGCAAATTACCTTTGTCTTGTCCGCTGTGGACTGTTTGAAAAAATGCCATGCTGATTAGATCCTGTGAGCCTGCCTTGGCGTGCTCAGAGCCAGGGCATGGTGGGCAGTCTCGGCAATGGGCTGACCGCTGAGGATTTGCACCGTTTTCCTTCTTCTGCTGGCTGCCTAAGGCTGTGTGACCACCATCTCTTCCACTGAACTCTAATGGCCTTCAGTCCACATTGGGTCTAGGACCAATCATCACCCCTGGCATCCACTTCCCCCCACTCCTCCCTGCTAGCCTCCCTCTCAGCCTTAACATTGCAGGAAGCTGCAGCAGTTGGTACTTGGGTCTCATCATCATCCAGGGTGTCCTGTGAGAGTCAGCTGGCCATGTCCTCATTCTCCCACAGAAGCTGTTGGGCAACCATGAGTCCTAGGTATGCCCTAGGTGTCCATGGTATTCCAGCCAGGCGTGTCATCATAAAGCATTAGTGACTTCATGAGTTCTGGCTAGGATTGCCTTGCAGATTTTAGAGGGGTGAGGTGGAGGGCTCTGCACTCTCTGCTGCAGTAGAGTGGTGGAAGAATATCCCTGTGTGCCATATAATCTACGACTGCCTAAATTTGTCTCACCACTCTGCTAGCAGTATTGGGGCCTACAAAAATGTGCTCCAGGGGAAGGTGTAACAGGCAAAGATGAAAGATGTCCTCTCCTTGCAGCACCAGTGACCGGAAGCGCACCAGCTCCATTACCAGCAGTAGCAGCAGAAGTATGGCCATGTCCCTGACCCTTATTTGCTGCTTTCTACATTGTTAGACATCTGCATTTACAGCGGCCTGAAAGGACTATTAAAAAAAAATTACAGGAAAATGCGCCTTAAAGCAGAGCTTTAGTCAGAAAGTGACCACCACACAACATGCCACCCTATCCTGATGCTGAGGCAGGCTGGGGGTTTCGAAAGAAAAAGTCCCCTTACCTTATGATAAATGGTTGGGTTAAGGGGGCACACAAACCCCAGTGCTTATAGCTTCTTTTAGGATAAGGGGATATACCCCAGTGCTTAGAGGATGTTGTAGGATCGCAGTACACACAAACCCCAGTGCTTAATTGAAAAGATGGGCTAAGGCTGCACACAAAACACACTGACTAAGTAAAAAGGTGAGTTAAGGAACCACACACAAAACTACAGTGCTTAATTGAAAAGGTTGGTTAAGGCCGCACACAAACCCCAGTGCTTATAGCTTCTTGTACTTCTTCAGTGCTTAGAGGATGTTGTAGGATCGCAGTACACACAAACCCCAGTGCTTAAATGAAAAGGTGGGTTAAGGCCGCACACAAAACCAAGTGCTTATAACTTCTTTTAGGATAAGGGAATACACTCCATTGCTTACAGGATGTTGTGGAATCACAGTGCACACAAACCTCAGTGCTTAAAAAAATAATTGGGTTATGGCCACACACAAAACACAGAAGAGGTGGGTTAAGGGGCCACACACAAACCCCCAGTGCTTAAACAAAAAGGTGGATTAATGGGGCACACACAAAACCCCGGTGCTTAGACAAAATAAATGAAGAGGTGGGTTAAGGGGCCACACACAAACCCCCGGGGCTTAAACAAAAAGGTGGATTAATGGGGCACAAACAAAACCCCGGTGCTTAGACAAAAAAGTGCAATAGTGAGTCCAACCCTACTCTACCCTCATTTCAGCCACTATGCCCTGAAAAGGGCAGTTTTTTTTAAACAATAGCCTATCTGTCTCTAAAACGCTGCCAAACACTGAAATCCATGTGCAGCTTCAGGCACACAAACCCCCAAAGTTCCGCATGGGTCTAACTTCGAGTTGAATACGCTCATCTCTAATGGCAAGCAAACACACAATTATATCCCAAGCAGATAGCCAGCTTTGGGTTCACTTATTAATTTATGCAGTCTAAAAAACAAGAAAAGGGTAGAATGACAGCAGCAAATTATTCCATGGTGCATGGCATATTAGCTGTAACACTTATGGTTTTTGCATTGCTGTACTTGCTTTCTATAAAAATGATTAGATTCACATGGGATGATTAAAGTTGCAGCAACTAGAGAATATATATGTATAATTGCTTTCTAGGCAGTATTTTTCTTGGATAGTAATGGTAAAAACATCTTTAGTGCTGCAGTGCAGTTGTTTACATTGAGCAGATGGGTAATTACCATATGAATATTAAAAAGTGCTGCCTTGGATCTCACTGAATTTGGATTTGGAGGCTAATATCTGGGCAGTTTGAATATAGAAGGAAATGAATCAGTTGTGCTTCTCTAATACAGCTACAGCCACAAATAACGAAGTATCCAAGCAGGTTCTTATATTAAGCTGGGGACCCACTCATGGAACTCACTAAAATAAGGTACTGCTACATCTAACTAGCAGACACCACTGCCATTGCCCACTCACAGCAGATCAATACTCCATTAAGCACTCATGTGTACTGAACCTTTTAACTCTATGTTGTTTTGTATAACAAATGTAATGTATCAAAAGACAATATAAGACTTTCCTATGATAAAATGACCATGTCTTGGTAATAAAGGATTACAAACTAGACTTGCTAGAGCTCTAAATATGTGATATGTCATAAAATACTGTTGCATGCCACTTTACTGGCAGTTCTCATTACTTTGATCTTGTCTGCCAACAGAACTCTGGGGAGCTGAGCTGCAACCACACTATAGAACTGATACATTTGTATCAAATATTCTCCAGACATGCTTAGCCTTGTGTCTTGTGTCCCATGTTTGATACTCTCTGTAGAGCACAGGAGAGAGCAAGCAGAGAGAACCTTTCTTTTATAATGTCCCCATAAAAAAGTGTTATTTTCAACAAGAAAGAATAAACATGTTATTTACACAAACATATCAGGTATTGCAAAATGGCAGTCAGGATCAGATGTATTCAGTAGCTTTTTATAAGTGACCCCGGGAGGGGGGTAAAAGTGAACCATTTACTCAATGGGTCAACAAATAATAAACATTTTAAAAAACTGTGTAAAAAGAATAGTTTGGAAGAATCCACTGGTTAATTTCTATGTGATTTTGTTTATTCAAGGATTTGGATAGGTTCCGGTCTCTTGATCTAGGTGCATGATCCTTAAATAAACAGAGGGAACGTGCCAATTAAGTTTTAGATACTTTTCTACTGGTACTGAATCAAACCCACTCTTGCCACCTAGCCAATTAGATCAAACTGTTAATATGTTTTTCATGTTGGCACTTCTCAAAAAGATAAATAGCTACAGGACTGTGTGTGTTCAAATGGAAGAACTTCACCAAAAGAAGCAGAGACCAGTTAAACCTAGTATGCCTTATTTAGTTCTATTTAATTAAGAAAACTAGGCTTCAGTAACAAGCGATTTAGGTATGATGGGGTCTAAAAAACGTAGATTCCCAATGTTAGTATATTTTGGCCCTTATTTAACAAGGGATAGCGACAGGTAGCGCCTGGTGAGCGACCGGTAATGACGGGCACCGCCACGAGAACGCCGCCTCCCCACCACAATCACACATTTATCAAGCCGATCCTGCTTAGCGACTGAGATAGCGCCATATAGCCACTCATTCATCATTATTCCAGCCTCAGCCCACAGCGCCAGCGTCCGACCTTGAACAGCGACAGGTATGACCTCTCGCTACCTGGCGCTCTCCAATGCATTTCAATGGAACAATCTTTAAATATTCATAATTAATTCATATTAATGTTGTTTTTTTTTTTTAATGTGAAAAATTCTGTGACCACTTCTGCCATGTTAGATTTTTGTTTTAAGGAAAAAAAAAAAAAAACTTTGTACAGAATTGATATTACAGGTCTGATATTAATGTATTAATATTACAAAATGTTATTAAAAACTTGTTTTTTTGGTTTCCAAAAATATGGTTGTTTGGGGGTTAAAAAACTACTTTTAACCCATCGCCGCCAGCGCTCTGGGGTTTAAACATGCATTTCACAGCGCAAGAATTTTTTGAGCATGATTTGTTAATGAATATGGTGGGAGCCGGTCGCTATGGCCAGTCGTTATCATGCGCTCCCATACATCGCGGAACCTGTCAAATAGCGACTCCTCACCCAATATTCAACATTACGGCACACCGACTGAGTCGCTATCAACAACCAAACAACGGCCAAGCACAGCGACTACTAGCGGGCGCTGTGAAAATACTGCTACAGTCGCTCAACTGTCGCTACCTGCCGCTATTAATGAATCGGCCTCCCCGTGTGTTCTATTGTTTATATACAAAATGTTTCTCTTGTTAATTTGCTAGCCTTAGTAGGCTAACTAGGCTTATTGGCCCTTGGACAGACTCTTCAAGGTGTTTGAATGAGATATGAGATTGCTAGTAGAGCAGAAGGTTGATTCATACTATGATCACTTTAAATCCAGCATTTCTGGCTTCAGATTGTGAACAAATTGTTGTGTTCTCCTGCCTTTCATAGTGTGAAGAAGCTTTCCCATAATTAACAAGTATCATGAAACTGATATGTTGTTGTACAGCAAATACAGCAATCAGACAACAGGCAGTTTTTACCAGTATATGTAATTCTAAACAAAATCACGCATCATGGACAGAATTGTAGTAGTTTGATGAAGTTGTATTATTAACATGATACCTACACACAGTAGAATGTTTTTCATGTCTTCATGCAATAATGTGATTTTTACATTCAGCATAAATAATGTACAGATGGAATTTGTTCAGCTTGAAAATAAAAAATGCCCAAAACCTTATACATCTTTTGGCATAAAAAATAATTTCTTAAATGGTAAATGATGAAAACAAGTAACCTAGTTTTTTAAAAGCACATTTTGTTTTAATTATTGATGATTTAATGGCATAGTGAAAAGTATATAAATAATAAACTAATTTGAAATGTGTCTTTTTAGAATTGCTTTGGGCAGGCGCAGGCACAGCATATAGAACTAATCGATTTATTTTATTTAAAGTGCAACATTTTCCATTAAGAACCATATGTTTCTTGCTGAGCAATAAAAGTGTATTCAAATAAATATTTTATTATTTTTAGCAATATAAATATTTATTAATATAAATAATATTATAAATAAAATCCCACCTTCTCAAATGCATATCTTATGCTAAATCTTACGAGACATTATCTATATGATATAATATAGGTACATTCTAATATATTAAAAATAACTGGTGCAAAGTTAATACTGAAGGATACAGTTCTACTGTCAGAGTACAGACAGCATCTCATCTTCGTATAAAAACTGAAGGCATTAAAAATGTGTATCTCTTGTCCTCAGCTCAGCAAGTCAAATGTTATCATCCTTTTTTTTTTAACTAAAGAGACATATCATATGTATTTGCTCTAGGGAACACTATAGAAGAATGTTAGGGCCTCAACACAGAAAGAAAAATCTTAAAATAGTTTATGGATACGTACATTAAAAAAGTAAAATATATTATTTTTCGTCTCATAAAACTCAGAAATATTTATACCCTACCTTCATACATATTTCTATATTATACTTAAAGAACATCTGTAGTCAAATGGACAATTTAGCCATACTTTTCTTTTTCACATATATCTGGCCCCAAATCTGGTGTTTATAAAGGCCCATTCATCTAATTTATTCTCCCAATAGTCATACCTCCAGCACGTTTACTCCTACTCTGCTAAGAGAATAGCTTGTGGCCAGAATACATGTCTGTGTGAGCTCCAACGTCAAGGGCCTTATTTATGATGTGCAGCATTTAGCATCTTTTTGGTAGCTATACCGCCAGCTTTAAACCACTGGCATTTTTGTCTTATCTGGCGCTGTGCTGTGGACTACATCCACAGCTTTGATTGTTGCACTAGGTATCGGCTCCTGTTGGGCCTGACTGCCGATTATCCCAGTGCCAGTGAGCACCGATTTGTACCGCCGTTTTTCCGGCGCTCCATATTTATGATTTTTTTTCTCCTTTAAATCTTAGGTGCTGTATTTTTCCGACGATGGTCAGCATTTCATCATTACAGTTACAAGAAATCACTGCTGGGGGCTGAGGCGACAAACTTTACAGTGCGTTTAGGCTGCGTTTTAGTTGTTGTCCAAATTACACATTGTTAATCAAAAGAAGCCATTTAAAATGTTTAATGACCCCCCAAAAATCCATTTGTGACATCTTGGTCCTGCGTTTCTATTATTAACAAGTCACAATGCAAGTTCTGTACAAATAAATGTGTTTAATATTAATTATAAACACACTTCGATGGCCATTGTGCTTCATGGGAACTTGAGCTACATTGACGGGTTTCATCTGGCACTGCTTCAACCAGAGCGCCCGGGCACTGCAACCCTTTCGTCGCTATTGTTGAATAAGAAGTTAGCTGGAGGCTGCATCGGTGCTGCTGTTTTTTTATTTCTTGGATCGAGACACTGAGTGCCACTGAGGCCAAAACAGTCTCTTAACCCCCCAACATAATGTAGACATGTTGTAGGTATTTTGGCTTTAGCTTTGCTCTTAGTAGACTATGGCTGAGGGGGGATCTGTCTGTCACCCCTGATTTCCTCTTCCTTCCATTAAAATAAAAAAATAACAAGCCTTCTTGATGCTGTGTTTATTTGACCTCTGCTCCCGCCATCCAACATATTTATATGGATCTTTCTCATTGGGCCATTCTTTGCAATAGTGCTCCTTTAAACTGGACAATAGAAAACGGATATGTGGCATACCTACTAGGAGAAGATCTCAATTTCATTGGCCTTTACAAAAACTAAGGTAAGTTTGGCTTGATTTTTATATTTAACTACAAATGGCCTTCAGGAGCTCAACAGCTCCTCTTTAGAAGCTACTATTTTTCTGAACGTTGCTTTTTTTGGGTGCAGCCACTTATCTAGCTAGATAACAACTTGAATACATTATACATATACCAATCCGATTTTTCACTAAACTGTCCAATGAACAAACTAATAAAAAAAATGTTACCTAGGGGACATCCTTGGGAATTATTCCCATATCCTTTCTCCAGATAGTATACCTTTCTGACTCTTGGAAAGAGGCAAACAATTAGAATTACAAAAAAGCGGAGGCAATGAGAGATATGGCTCCCTATATTATTATACACAAATTTAACTCTACTTATAACCTCTTCTTTAACCTGAACCAGCAGCCTGGTGCAGTTGGAAAGGTAGCAGCCATTTTGGAGCTTCCTCTCCCAACTGACATATCTGAAATTCACAGTAACAGGAAGTCTAGCACGACTTGAGCCCATGAGCAGCCATCTTGTTTTGAAATTGATCCCAGTAGTCGTTAGAAAAAGGTAAATGAATTTTTATGTGCAGCAATCTAAATTTCCATGTTGAGTGATGCATATGTGCACTGTGTGCTGGTCTGGTTTAATTTATTTTTGACTGTTGGTCCACTTTAACCACTCCTCCGCTTATATCAATAGAGTCATACCACTGGGACAGGTTATCTAAGTCAGTGGTCCTCAACCCTGTCCTCAAGGCCCACCAACATGTCATGTTTTTTGGATCTCCAAATAGCCAGCTCTATTGCTCTGCAGCTGCACTAATTACTCCACCTGTGCATCTTTGTGGAGATCTGCAAAACCTGGCCTGTTGGTGGGCCTTGAGGACAGGGTTGGGGACCACTGATCTAAGTCATTTAATACAACAAGCTCCAAGAAGGGTTGGCCCAAATGTATATCTAACAAAGACAACAGCAAAAGTTGAAAAAAAATTCTCATGGTAGTAAAGCCTGCTAGGAATACAAGGAACGTCAATGGCACTTTTTACAGAGTAAAAAGGAGTAAAATGTTTACTACTTTTCATAGGGGTAAAAAGTACCATTGACTTTCATTTTTTTTCCTAGCTGGTGATTCAGCAACAGTTAAACTACTTAAAAGAGCACTATTGCATATCTGAGTGATGTTAAAAATCCATATAAACATGTCGGCTAATGAGAGGAGGGGTCACTTATACACCGGAACTGAATAAAACTCCCGCCAAGCTTGTGGTTTATTCTGTCCTGGTAGGAATACAATCCAGGTGTGACAGGTTTAGTCTATTAGGGGTTTCCTTTTCCTTCCATTTAAATAAAAAAAAACAAGCCTGGCTGGATATTTCTTGATGCGGGGTGTATAAATGACTTCTGCTCCCTCCATCCAGCATATGGGGCATACCATTGACTTTCATTGTCTTCCTAGCTGGTGATTCAGCAACAGTGACATTCTCAGGTTTTTTTTGTCCTAAAGTGAGCTTTTTTACTACCATGAGATTTTGTTTAACTCTTACTGAATTGAAGCCAAAGTCTTTATGGGAGATTTAAGCTTGTTGCACCTTTACCTGCATATAAGATGCAAAAGAACTAAAAGGTTACTTTTCTGTTGCATGGTTCTATTGTGATAAGCGAAAGAGGGGTTAAAGAAGAGGGTGTTAAAGTAAAAGATAGAAAGGGTGGAGCCCAGAATCCCTAGTTCTGAGGGTATTCAAATGTATGTATACATAGGAAAACTTGTAAATGCTACTTATATTGATTTATTGCCAAGATTTATTCCAAAAGCCCCTCAAATGAGGTAAGATTTTTTTTTTGAAAGTTTGAACACAAAAGCACCCTATGAGATATGCTAAAGATTTTTCTGCATACCCCATAGGGTGCTGTTGTTTCCAAACATTTAAACAATTATCCTTACCTCATTGAAAAACGCCCCATTACATATGCAGATGATTTTTTAAGGAAAATTTAGAATAAATATTTTTTTTAATGCAACTTTTTGTGAGTTAAGATTAAAAAGGTCACCCAGATGGAGGCAGAAATTCACACCCAAATATGCACCCTGACTTGAACTTGCTTCACTTCTTTATTTTAGAAGCGATAGTGCAAAGTAGTGCTGGATCAGCCTCAGGCCAATGTCAGGTGCCAGTGCAAAAAGGTGTATTTATCACATTAAAAATCCATAGTGCCTCTGATAGTGCCAGGTAGTGTCCTATCTATCAACAGTGTCGGGGAGCATATGCTTGCCAGGGCTGTGTTCCCTACAGTGCTACATAAGACCAGGTGCACACCATGCACCATCCACCCCCCCAAAAAAATAAAAATTGGGATTGCATCAGGTGTTGTATGCCTGTTTTCCCCTTTTTACAGGCGGGTGCTGCGTGTTTGCTGTATTAAATATACTGCAATTCTGTGCTCCTAGCCGGCACTAGGGGTTGCTAGCGCACAGGCTTATACGAATATATGCTTCCGCAAGAAATAATAATGAATAATGATCTTTAGCATGACCGCCAAGTGACTAAACCTTGAAGTATATCCCTGGTACCATAGGTTTAAAATTGAACTGGTAACATGCAAACCTAAACCTCATATGGCTACCACCATAGAAACACACCCTTTGTTTCTCTGACACTCTGAAATAAAACCTATATGCCAAGTGTACATTCCACACATACACCATTTATTGGGTATCCTTTGAGGACATGACTGAAATGTTCACAAGCGAGGCACCTAACCCCGCCCCAACTGCTCCCTGGGTAATTAGTGCCCACCACTCCAGGCATGTGTACACTAACTCCTATGCATACAAGCATACAATGGCGACCAATGCCCCTACAAATCCCTACAAAAATCCTATTGATTTTCGAAAAAATGTCTTGGCAAACGTCTGCAACTTTTTTCCAGAAACCCTTGTAAGTTATACCAAAATGTTCTATGTCTGCATTTATCATCTTGCTGTGTCTGACCTTGGGAAAATCATCTCCATGAGAAAATATTAGCATGGTTCTTAGTAAAATGGGCCCCGCTTTAGTAAAGCTCAAACACATGGATGAAAAAGGCCAGAAGCAGAATGCCTTGAGCATAAAAATTACTTTTCCCAAGCATCAAGCCTCATTTTTTACCCTCTTTTTTTCCTTCCCTCGCCTCATATTTTTCTCTTTGCATACTGTAAAGATTTTAGTGGCTCACACAACTTTTTTCTAGTTCTTTCTACTTTTTACTTTTTCATATACCCTACAATGTGCAGGTGATTATTTAGGGGAAATTAGAACACTTATTTTATTGAACAGTTTTGTGTGTTAACATTGTTTCCAGAAACCCTTGTAAGTTAAACCAGCATGTTATATGTCTGCATTTATCACATGTAAATCTTGAAAAGCATTGTGTCCAAGAAAATCTTCTCTGTGAGAAAATATAAAGCATAGCTCTCAGTAAAATGGGACCTTTTTTCAGTAAAGCTCCCCTGCCTCATATTTTACTCTTTGCATACTGTAAAGATTTAGTAGCTCACGGGGCTTTTTTCTAGTGCTTTCTATCTTTTACTTTTCCATATACCCTGTAATGCCATACTCTAGTCACTTTGACAGAGAGGAATGTCCAGCTCTGCACACACTCCGCAGGGCCAGGTTACAGCACTTGGTAGGTCGAAGTAGCTGAAATGGGAGAATGTTTTTTTTTTTTCATTTTAGCCCATAAAGGGACTGTAAGAAATTCTCAAATGTTCAAGCCAATGTAACTTTTTACTAGCCTTTAGGTGTTAACCAACATATGCACATTTAATGAAAACCAGAGATGTTACTCAGGGCAACACATTAGCTTGTTTATACATAGGGCTGGATTATAGGGGATGAACCAGGGCTCCTTCTCCATTGCCTCCACCACTTGGGGACCTCCACTACTTGTTAACATGGGCAGCAATTGATATACAGTTACTTATACGGGGGGCCTCCGGAAAGCTACTCAGCGGCTATGCATTGCTAGAAGTAAAATATATATTATGGATTGGATATAATATTCCACTAGTAATTCATATAAGCCTTTTCATCTTATTTAAGTCATATAAGCTAAGTTCCGTGTGTTAGCTACATGCAGGTCACAAATGATCTTTTGTATTTGTATTTGACTCAGCATTGCTTAGGAACTGAAACCCTGTCACAAATAACTAATTTAAAAATCACAGACATCACAGGATTTTTGATCAACATGATAGCTCTTCAAGGCAATGTCAGATGAGCAATTCGACATGTCTTCTGCTGGGTTGCATCAGCCAGCATAGAGATGAATGAGCAGAACTCTCTGCTTGTCACATGAGCAATGTATTTTCAATAAAATGCTACATGTAGTATATTTTTTATAAAGCAGAATCGCTCTTTGCTAAAGACATGTCATTGGAAGTGCTATCCGCATTAATCTATATGTTGAGTATAGGGAAGACATGCAACACTTTGGAAATGAGAAACACTGAGTGCCTGACTGCCGGTCTGACATAGCTTGTAATGTTCTTATTACAAATCAGACACCAGGTTACAGTAAAAGGAAATGTCATTTTATTTTGCATACGGCAAATTGCTTTGTGGCTCCCTTGCTGGGAATCTACTGGTTTCAGGCATAGTACTGAGACACTCTCTCTAGATGTGGCAAAAGTTGAAGCAAGAACCTTTCTTAAAGTGGCCCAACACCCATTTTCCATCAAATAAGGGCTGGTCCTGGACTGGGACAGTCGGGGGATTCACATAACTTTGCCAACCCTTAGTTTTACTCACCTGAACCCAAATTCCCTGGCAACTGGCCGCCGATGATTGCTTGGTCCGCGTATGAGCCAGCAGAAAAGCAGAAGCCACTTCAAACGTCATGACTGTCTGTGGCTAATCTTGGGGGCCTATTTCTGCAAGGTTATCATAGTCCAGGTGGGTAAATTGTATGTGCAGGGGTGCTCCAGCAATCTGAATGCCCCCACCCCAAACCTGTTCCAGTGCAGTTCAGCACCCATTTGCTGGAAAATGGATGTTGGACCTTTTTAAGGTATACTTTATTGGTGCATTAAGCAATAAAGGCTGACTTGCTTCTGATCCAATTTTATGTTAATTACCTATTTGTGGGTTTGTTTACTATACAACTTACTTTACTGATTAAGGAGTACAAACTATTTTGTTTTCTCGACATGAAGGAGCTCAATTGCAAAAGAATGCACAAAACCAAAGCAAAAAAAGAGCTTACTTAAACACCCTGCATGAACATAATGCCAGCCAAGCTTGCTTTGTTCTGTTACTGGAATGAAGAAGAAACAGGGGTGGCGGGCTTGTGAATGTACCATTCTTTCCTTTATATTATTAGAGTGGTTAATGCTACCCTTTCCCACAGGCTAGCTCTGGGGACAGACATTTAAACAGATCAGTCCTCCCCTGCAAAGGTGGAATGGTACATTCATAACATGTCAAACCTGTGTTTCTTTATTATATTTCCTATATTATATATATTATTTAGGAAAACAACTAGATTTGAATTTACACTGAGAGTTTAAGTAACAGCCTTATTTTGCTATCTGACTATATATATATATATATATATATATATATATATATTTATATAATTTTTTTTCTTTAACATTAGAATATTTTAGTGATAGTTCTCTTTTAAAGAGAAAAGAGAAACATTTGGTAGAATCATCACATCATCAGTCTGTTTATATGTGTGTTATTATGCCTTTTGGAAAAGAAACTCTAACAGTTTAGGGTGGGGAAGATCTAGGGTGTTAATAAAGTGTGCACCCTGCTCTAACCCTGAATAAAACAAGCCCCACATAACAATACCATTGATTATACAGTATACCATAGCAGAGGGTTAACTGCAGCCATACTAGATCATGCAGTTGGTAGGGATCCCTATAGCACTATTTGGCTGAATAGTTTGCCTAGCAGCTTGGCATGACAAAAATAATTGTAAATGTGATTTTATAATGACTACAGGTAGCCATTGTTTCTGTAAGGGTTATTGGGCTAGAATGGTACAGGTTGTAGTAAAGGAATTGCTTTTGATATAAAGATTAGCTAACCAAAGGGGGCTTTGATGTTTTTTTTTTTTAATAGAGCCTGGTGTTGTATGCCTGTGAGCAAAATATAATTTGAAATAAAGAAATGATATTTTATTTGTTAGATAGCTTTCCATTGCTCTACAAGGACGGCCATACACATGCCGTATGGCATGCCACATCTTTATGATCAATTACTTGGTGATCTAGGCCAAACTATGTACTTTGATGGCCTACCCAGTCATTCTATTCTATTAATTTTCCGTTTACTGAAGGATATTTTATCAGTTAAGAAAATAAATTAGTTGTGCCTAGGTTGCCCAGTGGTTGCTGAAAAAGGTGGGGGGCTATCCAAATAATTTATTCAGTTTTGGAGATGCTGAGTTTTGAAAGCTTTTAATAAAAATAAAAATCTACCATACTGTAACACCTATGTACTGCACCTGTAGAACTGTCCCATTGCGGTGTTTACTGTTAAAGTTTCTTAACACTGCAAAGATCTTAAATCTCAACTTCTCCAGAGCCTCTGAAATAATTTGGATAACCCCCATTGTCTATTCTATAGCTAGCTTTGGAACTGAACCCATACAGACTCTCAGATATACAGTACGTTTATACACCTAAAACATTGTCGTTGAAGGAGACCTGTTTTTTAGTATTATTTTCATACATAGATGTATCCCTCCTCAACTCTTACCAATGTTTGAAATGAGGTATTTTTTTAAAGTTATTTAACTATGTGCATTTAACTGAAAATAACATACCTGGATAACGAATAATAAGTACCTTGCTTAATAAAAGGCAAAACAAAACCTATTGGTTTTTAATGGCTACTCATTGTATGTTGTGCATTGCCCTAGACATAATTGTAAAGACATCAAGTACATCTCTGTTGTTGTGCTGCCTTGTTTTCATACCTTGTATAACATTTGTTAGAGGTTGTGATATAAGACTACTCTATAAGAACTGACAGCAGGAGTTTTTCATTAATATCGATGATGAAGTGTTGGAAAACAGTTAAATCAGAACTGTGACTCCTGCAAGTGTCAGATCTAGACTTCAAAATTAATTCTGAAAAAAACAGCCTTCTTAGCATCCATACTCCTGAACAAATCAGCTCACATACAGTAACATGTGATCAGATGCCAATCCAACAAAGGCACAGACCTTTATTAACACTGTTTGTGCTGCAGAGACATAAACCAGTGGCATCAGCACAATGTACACAACGTGTATCCCATGCAGCCTATTTTGGATGGTGGACCCCCACTCCTGTCAGCCCCAAGGCCTTTATTAGCTGCGGCCCTCATAACAGCCAAAGGAGCTTTGTGCAGTTTTTCTATTCTTTGCATATCAATCAGACTTTGAGGCAGTTGCTTTGCTTTTAGCTAAAAAATAAATTTTATGATGATTCATTACACTGGAAAAACTATAGAGGGAATGACATTACCAAAGCCTTTTCTGATAAAATCTTGAGATTTGATAAAGATGAGTAATCTCATAAGACAAGAAATAAAAGTGCCTATTTATACTGGCATAATAATTTTGTAGCTAGACACTGTAACCATGGCAATAGTGACGAATACCAAAATTGAGATTTACACTGGTATGACAAAATAAATGTAAGAGGAGAAAAAAAAGATGGATCTATACTGTTTGCCACTGACTCCACACATATAAAATGCATTTTTCTGATCGGAGTCAAGCAAGACAGTGCATCCCCTGGGACCACCAAGTACACTCACTCCCACACATACAAACACACCAGTCAACATGGTCAAGCTTTCACCCCTTACCATACATTGGTTATGCAGTATCTGTACACAACCATTTAAATACATAGTGGTAGTTCTTGCGCTATATCTCCCAGTCCTATTTGCAGGCATCAGTGATTGTCAGTGCAGATCATGGAGCAGTATGGTCTCTGTATAGATGTCTGTGTGATGTTACGTGGTAGTGGTGGTGGAGCTGCTGCATATCTCTGTAGCAGGGTATATTTCATCATATGGAGGGGGCTGCTCATTAGGCAAAGGGTAACAATAGGGGTATGAGGGGTTTAAATCGGGATCCATGGGTGAATATCCAGGTAGCTCCAAAGACGGGTGACCCCCACAGTGTACTTCTACTCCCGCTTCGTCAAAGAGGTGAAATACCCCAACATTAATGTAGGACACGCTTTGGAAAGGAAAATCTCCAGGGGAGAAATCATGTTCCTCATTAGAGAAGATGGAGCCCCTGTTTTGTCTCTGATAGCGCCTTCCGCCGCATCTACTCCTTCTTCTTCGCCGCTGTTGGGATGATTTGTAGTTTTTGACCAGCAACAGGTTGATAAGACCCAACAGACACTCCAGGGAGTTAAAAATTGTAGATATCACCAAACCCCGCTGGTAATCCTTCAACTTCTGGCATTTGGTTGAGCTGCTACCAGCGCTGGGTGAAGGTTGTTGCAGGCAAAAATGGGAGTACTTCCTTTCCACAAGTGATACAGTGTCCCCATCTATTACGGCCCCAGCAAAAGCGCTCAACACACCCAACATGAACACCAGTACTCCAAGGAGGAGGAAGTTTTGGCTGCCGGGTTTACTCTCCCCTGTTGCATCCTCGCGGCAGCATATCAAGGCAGATCCTAAGAGGGAAAGGCCAGCGGAAAGAAGCAGCCCAGAGTAAAAAGCGCCAGCGGCAGTGCCCAGACGAAATGGCTCACCTTTTAGCTCAGAGCCCAGGGAGAAGCACTTGAGGCCCACAGCAGCCGCACTTAGGGCACAAGCAAGCAAGAAGCAGCTGGAAAGAGCAGCACAGGCTCCCCGGACACCCCACTTCATTCTCCGCGCCGGCCTCTCTTCTTCCAGCACCCCCTCCTCTCCTTCTCCTCTTCCTCCTCCTGTGCTCTGGCCGGCTCTCTCTCCTCATCCTCCCGTATCCTCCTCCCCAGCTGCCCTTTCCAGGAAGGAGGTGGTGGGGTCCAGGGAGGACATGCTTTAGGGAGAGAGCCTGTAGAGCTGCATTCACTAGGGCTCAGCCCGAGGATCCTGACGTTCCGAGTCTAGTCAGCAGCAGCAGCAGTTGTAGTAGCGTGCAGCAACGCGGCTCTCTCTCTCTCACTGCACCTTCCCAGACTCTGCACATTGCATTATCTCATTGCTCTTAGAAGAGGATTAAATATTGATGGAAGAGAGGGGGGAATACAGGCAATGTGCTGTGGAATAGACAAGGAAGCCTGTCAGACTTTACACCAGCCAGCTCTACTGCACACCAGTCTGTTTCAGGCTAGAAGGAAAAAAAAAATCACTTAGCAGTTGATGTCATAAAGCCCACACAGAGCTGGCTCCCTCCCCCAGAATTGCTATCTTTAACCTGCAAATCTTCAAAGCAGAGAAGAGGTTAATGGTGCAAGAGGATAGTTGTATTAAACGAAGCCGCTTGATTATGTGGATACTGCATTGTGACGAAAAAAAAAAGAAAGGAAAGAAAGAAAGAAAGAACACAGAACAGCTCGCCTCTCAATCACTGCCCGTCACAGAAAGAATTCACAAGTTAATTGCTGTTTTCTTCCATTGATTACATACCTTTTGCAATTAAATGCAACAGCGAAACGTTCTAAATAAACTAATATTTCTACAAACCCCCTCCAGCTGGCAAGTAAACACTTTGCATAGCACTAAGAACAATGGCTGTGATACATTCCAACAGTATATACAGCAGGACTGAGGCATGGATTGCTTACTCTGCAGATCAAACTTTTTGTGTTTCTGAATGACCTTATGTTAATCAGTTTTAGTGGTTTTAGGGCAGAACATTTTGATGGGAATAACATAATAGTTATGTACTGGCATTTTTTACTTTGTGTAATACAAAAATCTGATTTGCTAAGTCCCCTCACTGTGCCAATTAGTGGTGTGCACCAATATGACAGGGCCCTGTTGCGAACGTTAAATTGGGTCCTTTCAAGACTCATACTGTAATTTTTGTCCTGTCTTTTAACTCAAATGGCTGCAGCTAGACAACTAAAGACTAAGACAGCGGAGACAAACTGTGCGTCCTTTCACTAAATGATGCCAAGTGAGCACAAATGTGATAAATAGGGTGAAGGAGAAACAATCATGATCTCCCCCTGACCTCCTGGATCCGAGTGTGGTCGCCCCCTGTGCACCCCCTTCAGCTATTTTAAAGGGTGCAGAACATGGCGCAGTACACCCAGTGTGCTCCACTTTGCATCATTTCAGAGTAAACTCCAATGCAGTATGGCACACCCAGGCACAGCCTGTTGTTGCTCTACCACAACATACTGTAGGTGCTGTGGACAGACTCTACACAGCTATTTGTGGTGCTAGGTGGAAGTGTCCCAGCATTTTATAAATCTGCTAAGCTGTATTTACTACTATTCTGCACTTGGCACGGCCTGACGTAGCCCAACACATAACCCACTTATAGAAAGCCCTGGGGGGGGGGGGGATCGGAGGCCCACCGGGTGAAGAGGAGGGCCGGCGAGATCGAGCGCACATGGAGGTGAGTAAATGTCATTTTTATTTATTTTTTTTTTTTTTACAGGAAAAGCCAGTGGCCGCAAAAATGGGGGAGGGGGCTACTCCCGGCTCTCCCCTTTCTCCGGAGGAGCCCCGACGGGGGATTGGAGCCCCCCAGGGTGAAGAGGAGACCTGGCCGGTTCAAATGAGGGGTCAGGTAAGTGTTTTGTTTTTTTAATCTTGCAGGCGCTAGCAGGGGGCAAAGCCAGGCACGTAAATTTTACGTGGCTGGCGTTTAACGGTTGGAGAGGCAGCCAAGTAAAATTTACGCGGCTGGCAATAGAAGGGCTCAGCAATTAGGGTGGAGTGGCAAGGTAATGAATGTTTTAAAGGAACATTCTAGGCAAAAGCTGTATTAGCCTGCTTTCTGCTCTCCCATGAGGGGCTATAGCTTACATTCACTCTGCTTTGATAAGTCCAAGTGAACTCTCTCCGTCCTGCTCTCATCCATGCATGTCTCAATGTCCCCTTAGAAGAGAATCCATTGAGAGGACTGACAAAGGTCAGTCAGCCAAAGGGAGCAAGTTCAATAGTGTTGTTTATCAAGGAATGTGCTGGTCAATGAAAAATGCAGCCCCAAGCATGGGCCAAACAGAAAGCAGGCTAATTTAACCCTTTGCCTGGAATGTCCCTTTAACCCTTTCGCTGCCAGCCTACCTGCAGCTTTTGTCGTCCTCTGTTGCCAGACCATGTTTCACTATTTTGCGCTACACATGTTCAACTGTGATTTTTGAAAGGATTTCCAGGGATTTCCCAGGAAAATGATATATTGTTTTTTTTCAGCAGAGTCTGGGCTTTAACATGAAATGTCTTGTTTGTAATTAGGTGTATTCTCAATATTTTTGGGTGAAATATGTGAAAAAATTTTTTAAAAAAATTATTTTTTTACAATTGTAGTGTTTTTTTGTAAGAAAAAATGTAAGTTTGTCAATAAAATCTTATTGCGTGTGAAATCCCAATTTCTCCCGGTTACAGCGGTACCACATATGTATAGGTAGACACCCTTTCCTGCCCAGGAAACCCCCCCAAACTGAAATAGCGCTTTAGGGGATTTTCAGATAAAATACAACTATGCTATGCAATATGTGCACCTTGCAGTTTTACCAGAAAAACAACCCTTTACATTTGAAATACCCCCAACAAACTATATATTCTCTGGAAGTACACACCTCAAGCTTTCTAGGTGTACCAGGCGTGTTGATGTGCCCATAGTTTTCTGGAAGTAATTCCTCAATGTATTCTTTGGCTGCAAAGAGTTTCTCTAAAAAAAGGATAAAAAAAGCAGAATCAAAGCCACATTTTCCTAAAAAGACTATATACAAACAAGAAAACAACACCCAACATGCATAGGTTCTGTCAAGGGAAGAGTTGCCAAACACCCCAAAGTAAAGCATGTGCGTAACGGTAATTTTACTTGAAAATTTCAGCTCTGCAAAGTGCGCACCTTGCGATTTTTCAACCAAAACAACCCTTTACATTTGGAATATCCCCCATAAACCATATATTCCCTGAAAGTGCACATGTTAAGCTTTCTAAGCGTACCCAGCTTGTTGTAGTGGGCTCATCTTTCTGGAATTAATACCTCAAAGAATTATTTGGCTGCGCAGGGTTTCCCTAAAAAATGTATAAAAAAGCTGAATAAAAAACACCTTTTCCTAAAATATAAATATGCAAACCAGAAAAAACATGCTAAGTCTGAAAGTGCAAGGTCCCCCGAACAGAACAATACCCAACATGCGTAGCTACTTTTAACCCATTTAGTTGCCAGCCTACTTGAGATTTTGTCACCCTCTGTTGACTGGAATTTTCAGGAAAATTATATTTATATTTTTTTGCAGCAGAGTTTAGGCTTTAACATGAAATGTCTTGTTTGTAATTTTTATTTTGTTTTTTACAATATTATTAAGTAAAAAAAAATTAAAAAAAATAAAAACATTTTTAGAAAATTGACTCCTTTATTTTAAATAAAAAATGTATTTTATTAAGGAAAAGCATATTGCATGTGAAAGCCCCATTTCTACCGATTAGAACGGTACCACATATTTGTCGGTAGCCCCTCGTTCCTGCCCAGGAGACCCCCCTAACTGTAACAAGTACTTTATAACATTTACAAATAAAATACAACTACCATCCACACTGCAAAGGGTTAAATCGAGAAAAAAAATGACATAGAGTCCCCCCACCCTTAAAAATCGAAAGAAAAATGACATGGTGTTCCCCTTACCCAAAGTAACCAGCCTGGGACCAGCTATGCAGGGCTTGTAGAAACAGGGCACAGGGGCCAGCTTTTGTGGCCCCTGGCCCTGCAGGCTACAAGCCCGCATAGCCCGTGGGCCCCGGGCTCTTCTGCCCCCCCCTGGGCTTTGGGGAGGCAGGTAATGGGGGTGCCGGTGGTTAATGGCAAGTCACCCGCTAGTCACAGGTGACTTGCCACCTCCCCCAGCCTTGTGAACTGGTATAGGGGTCATGGACCCCTTACCAGTCCACAAGGGGTTAAATGTAAAAAAAAACACACACACACGCAAAAAGAAAAAATTATTTTATTATTTTTTTTTTTTTAATACTTACCTCCCATCCATCCTGGAGCACTGTGTCCCTCGGCAATCACTGGCTTCTGCTCACCTGCTGGAAGCCTTTTATAGCTGCTGGATGACAGAACACAAAGGGTTAATTAAAAAAAAATGACAAAGGGTCCCCCCTCCCGGGGGGGGGGGGGCATTTTTAAGGGTTAAAAACCCTTTAAATTCCCCCCCAAAAAATGACGTGGGGTCCCCCTTACCCAAAGGGGGCCAGCTTTTGTGCCCCCCCCACCCTGCAGCCTACGAGCCCACATAGCCTATGTGGGCCTGGGCTCTTCTGCCCCCCCCTGGGCTTTGGGGAGGCAGGTAATGGGGGTGCCTGGGGGTTAATGGCAAGTCACCCGCTAGGGCAGGTGACTTGCCACCCCCCTCCAGCCTTGTGAACTGGTATAAGGGGTCTCATGGACCCCTTACCAGTTCACAAGGGGTTAAATGTTGAATAAAAAAAGCACAGACACATAAATAAAAAAAATTATCTTTATTATTTTTTTTTTTAACTTTACTCACCTCCGATCCTGTGTCCCCCGGCGATCTCCGCTGACAGTCTGCTCGCATGTTTGGAAGAGAGAGCCTGGGGAGCGGGGGGGGCGATCACAGCCCTCTCCTCCTCCTCTGCTCTCTGCTCCAAGCACCGAGCAGACTGATTCAGAATCTCAGGTTCTGGAGGTAAGAAGCCAGCTGCTGGTGACATCACAATGATGTCATCTGGCCCCGCCTCCTGGCAGTCGCGATCCAGGAAGTGGGGGGAGAGGGCATTTTCTGCCCTCTCCTCGCCACGGAAGAGGCTGGGGGCGATCGGAGGCCCCCCCAGTGAAGAGAAGACCCGGCGGGAGGCAGCGCGACTGCAGGTAAGTAAATGTCATTTTTATTTATTTATTTTTTTACAGTTAGCAGCTGCTGCTGCGGAAGCGGGGGGGGGGGCTATTCCGGGGGCTCTCCTGGAGCCATCCGAGCCCCCACCATTTTTATTTTTTTAATTAGCAGCGGGGAAAGTCGAGCATGTAACACCTACGGGCTTGGCACTTAAGGCCCAGACAAGCCAGCACGTAGGTGTTACATGCTTGGCAACAAAAGGGTTAAGGGACAGTTAAATAATTTAAAATACACCCATGGAGGGCAAATATAAGAATTATCTGTATGCAACATATGGCAGGTATATTGGGGGCTGTTATCTATTTGCAGAGACGTTAACATGTTTTTCAACACATTTCATTTAAATAGACAGGTTTGGTGCTCCTAACATACTCCCAAAGCCATGGACAAAATGTGGTTATAAAAAAACAAAGGGCGAATAATAGAGATGAGCGAACTTTTGAAAAATTCGATTCGGCTGATTCACCAAATTTTCCGTCAAAATTTGTTTCGGTCCGAATTTATTCGCGATGAATCGCTATTAAAAACGGCTATTTCTGAGCTTCCTAGAGCCTCAATAAGGTTGTAAACCATTCTGCCTTGCTGTAACACGCATAGGATGCGTGCTGGGTTAGTGAAATAATACTGTAAATAATTATGACTTGCAGATCAGAGGCATTGCTATTCGAATCGCAGAGCGGCACAATTGCAGTTGAAGTGGTTTCACTATGAGGGGCCCCTATATTGCCTGAAAATCACACCCTGGAGCTGGCAGCAGCAGGAGCCCAAATATTGGCTGAAAGACATCCTGGAGTTGGCAGCAGGAGCCAAAAAACTGGCCTGAAGACACACACTGGAGTTGGCAGCAGGAGCCCAAAAATTGGCCGAAAGAGACACTGGAGTTGGCAGCAGCAGCAGCAGGAGCCCAAGAAATGACTGAGAGACACACCCTGGAGTGGCAAGCAGCAGCAGCAGCAGGAGCCCAAACATTGCTTGAAAGAGACACTGGAGTTGGCAGCAGGAGCAGCAGGAGCCCAAACATTGGCTCAAAGAGACACTGGAGTTGGCAGCAGCAGCAGGAGGCCAGACATTGCTTGAAAGACACACAGGAGTTGGCAGCAGGAGCAGCAGGAGCCCAAACATTGCTTGAAAGACACACTGGAGTTGGCAGCAGGAGCAACAGGAGCCCAAACATTGCTTGAAAGACACACTGGAGTTGGCATCAGGAGCAGCAGGAGCCCAAACATTGCTTGAAAGACACACTGAAGTTGGCAGCAGGAGCCCAAACATTGCTTGAAAGACACACTGGAGTTGGCAGCAGGAGCCCAAACATTGCTTGAAAGAGACACTGGAGTTGGCAGCAGGAGCCCAAACATTGCTTGAAAGGCACACTGGAGTTGGCAGCAGGAGCAGCAGGAGCCCAAACATTGCTTGAAAGACACACTGGAGTTGGCAGCAGGAGCAGCAGGAGCCCAAACATTGCTTGAAAGAGACACTGGAGTTGGCAGCAGGAGCAGCAGGAGGCCAAAATTGCTTGAAAGACACACTGGAGTTGGCAGCAGCAGCAGCTGGAGCCCAAACATTGCTTAAAAGAGACAATGGAGTTGGCAGCAGGAGCAGCAGGAGGCCAAAATTGCTTGCAAGAGACACTGGAGTTGGCAGCAGCAGCAGCAGAAGCCCAAACATTGCTTGAAAGAGACACTAGAGTTGACAGCAGGGGCAGCAGGAGCCCAAACATTGCTTGAAAGACACACTGGAGTTGGCAGCAGGAGCCCAAACATTGCTTTAAAGACACACTGGAGTTGGCAGCAGCAGGAGCCCAAACATTGCTTTAAAGAGACACTGGAGTTGGCTGCAGTAGCAGCAGGAGCCCATACATTGCTTGAAAGACACACTAGAGTTGGCAGCAGGAGCCCAAACATTGCTTGAAAGACACACTGGAGTTGGCAGCAGGAGCAGCAGGAGCCCAAACATTGCTTGAAAGACACACTGGAGTTGGCAGCAGGAGCAGCAGGAGCCCAAACATTGCTTGAAAGAGACACTGGAGTTGGCAGCAGCAGCAGCAGGAGGCCAAAAATTGGCTGAATGACACCCTGGAGTTGGCAGCAGCAGCAGGGGCCCAAACATTGCTTGAAAGAGACGCTGGAGTTGGCAGCAGGAGCAGCAGGAGGCCACAAATTGGCTGAATGACACCCTGGAGTTGCAAGCAACAGCAGCAGGAGCCCAAACATCGCTTGAAAGACACACTGGAGTTGGCAGCAGGAGCAGCAGGAGGCCAAAATTGCTTGAAAGAGACACTGGAGTTGGCAACAGCAGGAGGCCAAACATTGCTTGAAAGAGACACTGGAGTTGGCAGCAGGAGCAGCGGGAGCCCAAATATTGCTTGAAAGACACACTGGAGTTGGCAGCAGGAGCAGCAGGAGCCCAAACATTGCTTGAAAGAGACACTGGAGTTGGCAGCAGCAGGAGGCCAAAAATTGGCTGAATGACACCCTGGAGTTGGCAGCAGCAGCAGGAGCCCAAACATTGCTTGAAAGAGACACTGGCGTTGGCAGCAGGAGCAGCAGGAGCCCAAACATTGCTTGAAAGACACACTGGAGTTGGCAGCAGGAGCAGCAGGAGCCCAAACATTGCTTGAAAGACACACTGGAGTTGGCAGCAGGAGCAGCAGGAGCCCAAACATTGCTTGAAAGACACACTGGAGTTGGCAGCAGGAGCCCAAACATTGCTTGAAAGACACACTGGAGTTGGCAGCAGGAGCCCAAACATTGCTTGAAAGAGACACTGGAGTTGGCAGCAGGAGCAGCAGGAGCCCAAACATTGCTTGAAAGACACACTGGAGTTGCCAGTAGGAGCCCAAACATTGCTTGAAAGACACACTGGAGTTGGCAGCAGGAGCAGCAGGTGCCCAAACATTGCTTGAAAGAGACACTGGAGTTGGCAGCAGCAGCAGCAGGAGGCCAAAATTGCTTGAAAGACACACTGGAGTTGGCAGCAGCAGCAGCTGGAGCCCAAACATTGCTTGAAAGAGACAATGGAGTTGGCAGCAGGAGCAGCAGGAGGCCAAAATTGCTTGCAAGAGACACTGGAGTTGGCAGCAGCAGCAGGAGCCCAAACATTGCCTGAAAGAGACACTGGAGTTGGCAGCAGGGGCAGCAGGAGCCCAAACATTGCTTGAAAGACACACTGGAGTTGGCAGCAGCAGGAGCCCAAACATTGCTTGAAAGAGACACTGGAGTTGCCAGCAGGAGCCCAAACATTGCTTGAAAGACACACTGGAGTTGGCAGCAGGAGCCCAAACATTCCTTGAAAGACACACTGGAGTTGGCAGCAGGAGCAGCAGGAGCCCAAACATTGCTTGAAAGACATACTGGAGTTGGCAGCAGGAGCAGCAGGAGCCCAGACATTGCTTGAAAGAGACACTGGAGTTGGCAGCAGCAGCAGGAGGCCAAAAATTGGCTGAATGACACCCTGGAGTTGGCAGCAAGAGCAGCAGGAGCACAAACATTGCTTGAAAGACACACTGGAGTTGGCAGCAAGAGCAGCAGGAGGCCAAAATTGCTTGAAAGAGACACTGGAGTTGGCAGCAGCAGCAGCAGGAGGCCAAACATTGCTTGAAAGAGACACTGGGGTTGGCAGCAGGAGCATCAGGAGCCCAAACATTGCTTGAAAGACACACTGGAGTTGGCAGCAGGAGCAGCCGGAGCCCAAACATTGCTTGAAAGACACACTGGAGTTGGCAGCAGGAGCAGCAGGAGCCCAAACATTGCTTGAAAGAGACACTGGAGTTGGCAGCAGCAGCAGCAGGAGGCCAAAAATTGGCTGAAAGAGACACTGGAGTTGGCAGCAGGGGCAGCAGGAGCCCAAACATTGCTTGAAAGACACACTGGAGTTGGCAGCAGCAGGAGCCCAAACATTGCTTGAAAGAGACACTGGAGTTGGCTGCAGCAGCAGCAGGAGCCCAAACATTGCTTGAAAGACACACTGGAGTTGCCAGCAGGAGCCCAAACATTGCTTGAAAGACACACTGGAGTTGGCAGCAGGAGCCCAAACATTCCTTGAAAGACACACTGGAGTTGGCAGCAGGAGCAGCAGGAGCCCAAACATTGCTTGAAAGACATACTGGAGTTGGCAGCAGGAGCAGCAGGAGCCCAGACATTGCTTGAAAGAGACACTGGAGTTGGCAGCAGCAGCAGGAGGCCAAAAATTGGCTGAATGACACCCTGGAGTTGGCAGCAAGAGCAGCAGGAGCACAAACATTGCTTGAAAGACACACTGGAGTTGGCAGCAAGAGCAGCAGGAGGCCAAAATTGCTTGAAAGAGACACTGGAGTTGGCAGCAGCAGCAGCAGGAGGCCAAACATTGCTTGAAAGAGACACTGGGGTTGGCAGCAGGAGCATCAGGAGCCCAAACATTGCTTGAAAGACACACTGGAGTTGGCAGCAGGAGCAGCCGGAGCCCAAACATTGCTTGAAAGACACACTGGAGTTGGCAGCAGGAGCAGCAGGAGCCCAAACATTGCTTGAAAGAGACACTGGAGTTGGCAGCAGCAGCAGCAGGAGGCCAAAAATTGGCTGAATGACACCCTGGAGTTGGCAGCAGCAGCAGGAGCCCAAACATTGCTTGAAAGAGACACTGGAGTTTGCAGCAGGAGCAGCAGGAGGCCAAAATTGCTTGAAAGACACACTGGAGTTGGCAGCAGGAGCCCAAACATTGCTTTAAAGAGACACTGGAGTTGGCAGCAGGAGCCCAAACATTGCTTGAAAGACACACTGGAGTTGGCAGCAGGAGCCCAAACATTGCTTGAAAGAGACACTGGAGTTGGCAGCAGCAGGAGGCCAAAAATTGGCTGAATGACACACTGGAGTTGCAAGCAGCAGCAGGAGCCCAGAATTGCTTGAAAGACACACTAGAGTTGGCAGCAGCAGCAGCAGGAGCCCAAACATTGCTTGAAAGACACACTGGAGTTGACAGCAGGAGCCTGCAAATTGGCCTAAAGACACACTGGAGTTGCAAGCAGCAGCAGCAGAAGCCCAAAATTGCCAGAAAGACACACCCTGGAATTGGCAGCAGCATTAAGAGAACATATACAGATTATCGGCACAGATATCTTATCCGAAGAATATTAATAAATAGTAAGAGTAACGTAAAGCATTTTCTCAATAATTACTTGTGGTCTGATGCGGAGGAATGTCTGTAACTGCCTTAAATCTGTTTTGCACGCTCCATATTTCTTTAGTGTTGGTCTGGCCCCATGATCAATCTACTCTAATGCATCAGGCATTGTTGGGTGGAAATCTTGGCTGATCAATGCCCAATTCATTTCCACGCAGGCGAGTCTCTGAAAAAAAAAACATTTTTGAAGCATACTGGAGCACATTGAATTGCTCTCATTAGAGCATCACTTACGCACATCTAAGAGTTTCATCACTTTGTTCGTGTTAAAGTCTTCAGGGCCTAGTTACTACTTAGTGAAAGACCATAGATAGTTACACACCTGCTGCTCTTATCGACAAATACTGTTTTAAGTGTAGTGTAGCGTTTTGTCCTCACCTCATATACGAACTAAGTATGTCAGGCAGAGAAGTGGCAGGATGGGCACAGAGAAGTTGCAGAGGCCTAAATTCATCAAGCAGAGGTTGCAGTAGACTAGGGGTGAGTGGCAGCAGGAGTCTCAGTGAGAGGACTGATCTCCCGGGATCAGCTAGCGGTCGTGTCTTGACCAGCAACCCATCTGCCATCATCCATTGGTTAACACGATCATCCACTGCATCACAAGTGACATCTGACACATTCTGACACATTTATCTTATTTGAACATATTTATAATAATAACATATAATAACATATAACATAGCAACAATAACATCTAACATAATAACAGTAACATATAAAATTTATCAAACATTTTTTTTTTTTTTGGATATATATTTTTTTTTAATATTTTTTTTCCATTGTCTTTTTTAATATTTTGAGAATTTTTTTGTACAATTTTTTTTTCATTTTTTATTTTTTTTTTGTATTTTGTTTTTTCTAAATATTTTTTTTTTTTTTTTTTCCCAGTGCCCTTCCAGCCTACCATGTGTGCAGGATACGGCGGTTTCACGCTGTTCTTCACATGATTTGCCTTGAGCCACAGAGCCACACATGAGAGGAACTGCTAAAAATGAGAACTCAATAAATTAAATCATGGCTTACTCCATGAAAACTGCAAATGGGACCCATGGTGACTGACACTGGGAAGAACATCTTGTCTGCGCTGCGACAAGGAAGCCTGAGCCATGCGTTCTGCCATGGCACACGTGTTCAATCTAGTTGTCAAGTGTTTTCTGAAGTCTTCCCCCCATCTGCAAGATATCCTAACAACGGGAAGGAAACTTTGCATGCACTTCAGCCACTCCTACACCGCCAAGCACACCCTTCTTGAGCTTCAGCGTCAGAACGGTATCCCCAAACATAGTCTGATTTGCGATGTTTCCACCCGTTGGAATTCCACCCTCCATATGCAGGATCGACTATAGGAACAGAGAAAAGCCATCACAGATTTCTTGATGATCCAAACGGATAGGGGGACTCCCCTGTGTAACTTCAATGTAATCCAGTGGCAGCTCATACGTGACACCTGCCGTTTGCTCAGGCCCTTTGAGGAAGCTACTTTATTAGTCAGTCGCCAGAACTATGAGATGAACGATGTGATTCCACTGCTTCATGTACTACAACACATGTTGGAAACCATGGCTGGTCAGGGCACTGGAGACATGGCGCATACATTTCACAGCCACATGAAGCCTGTGGGGGCTGAAGTGGAGGAGAAGGAGGGGGTGGGGCAGCGCGAAGCACAGTTTAGGTTTGACAAAATGGCCATTTTATCTAGTCATCTGACAGGAGAGGAGGAGCAGGAGCAGCCAGAGGAGCTAGAGGGTTGTGAGGAAGGCGAGACAGAGGACCCAGACAAACCGTGGCAGTTTGCAGTGAAGATGGAGACAGGTAGTCCCTCCGAGTCACTTGCACAAAGGGCACGATGCATGCTCACGTGCTTGCGTAGTGACCGCAGAATTGTCTCCATTTGTCAGCGGGATGACTTCTGGCTCTCCACCTTATTGGACCCTCGCTTCCGGCACAAAATGAGGGCATTTTTTACACCCACTGAGAGGGAGGACAAACTGACCTACTACAGAGACACCCTACGTAGTCAGTTGGGCGATGCCTATCTGCGCCATGGTCCATACTGTGATGCCCAGCAGGACACCAGCCTTCTGTAAGCAGGCAACCCCCAATCTCCACTGCCGCTTCTGCCTATAGTCAAGCCCCATTTGATGGGACGCTAGGTATGCCTCCCCGGACACGGTTGCCCCCAGGTCTTAATAGGCGCAAAGGATGGCTGATTACGGTGAAGGCCGATGAACCACAAAGGTATCCCGAAGCCAAGCTTGTTCACAGGTAGTCAATCCGGAGGGTGCGTTAGAGTACAGGGATGAGACAGGTGCGTAGTCAGGAGTAGCCAAAGGGTCAAGCCAGGAGGTCAGAGATCGCGGGGTATCCAGAGGGGCAGGCAGCTTCGTGATCAGACAAAGCAGAGGTCAGTACAGGCAGCAGACAGGAATGGTCGATCAAGCCGTGTCGGAACTGAACCGGCACAAAATGGGGGCATTTTTAAACCCGCCGAGAGGGAGGACAAACTGACCTACTACAAAGACATTCTACGTAGTCAGTTGGCCGATGCCTATCTGCGCCATGGTCCATACTCTCGCAGGTCTGACTCGGGGGGACCTCTGCGATCACCTTCCACTGCCATGGCTGCTGGGGGGTGGAAGGAGAAGCAGCAGCAGCTCCATCAGCAGCAGCCTCAGTCTTCAGTCGCTAATGAGTAGCTTTCTACACCCGCATAGTGAGTCTACTCATGAGCAGCATGAAGACCTGGAGCAGGACCTGAACCAGCAGGTCGTGTCATACCTTGACATGACCATGCCAACACACCTTGAGGATCCGCTGGACTTCTGGGCAGCCAAACTTGACTTGTGGCCGCAAATAGCAGAGTTTGCCCTGGAAAAGCTGTCCTGCCCGGCCAGTAGTGTGCCATCTGACAGGGTGTTTAGTGCGGCGGGGACCATAGTCATGCCAAGGAGAACTTGTCTGTCCACGAATAATGTGGAGAGACTCACCTTTGTGAAGATGAATCAGGCATGGTTCAACCAGGATTTCCAGCCAACAATGGCTGATCCATGGTAGTAGCTGATGCATGGTAGCTCCTTATGCTGCTGCCAACTCCAGGGTGTGTCTTTCAGGCAATATATGGGCTCCCTATGCTTCTGCCAACTCCTGGGTGTGTCTTTCAGACAATATATGGGCTCCTTATGCTGCTGCCAACTCCTGGGTGTGTCTTTCAGGAAATATATAGGCTCCCTATGCTGCTGCTGCCAGCTCGTATGTGTGTCTTTCAGGCAATATATGGGCTCCTAATGCTGCTGCTGCCAACTCCAATGTGAGCACTCTTAAAAGACGCATGCTAGCATATTTGGGATGCCCCCCAGTTAAAGGCAATGGCTGCTGGCAATTTGACAAAGTGAGTTTCTTTACAAAATGCACCCAGTTAATAGACAGGTACTCGTGAAATATTATTGCTAGTGTTTGGGATGCCCCCTCCTCACATACAGAGGAGGCCTCCCTTGATTGTGGAAAAGTGACGTTAATTATAAAATGCAAGCAGTTATTAGACAGGTACTCTTGAAATATTACTGCTAGTGTTTGGGATCCCCCTTCCTCACATACAAAGGAGGCCTCCCTTGATTGTGGAAAAGTGACATTAATTATAAAATGCAAGCAGTTATTAGACAGGTAGTATTGAGATATTTATGCTAGTGTTTGGGATGCCCATGTGGGCTGGGGTTTTTACAGCAGACACAGAAACAATACAAACTGCGATATATTTATGAGAAATAGCCTTTAAAAGCTGCTTTAGTGTAACAGATAGGGTCAAATGTGCTGGTTTGGGATACCCTGAGGCCTGTTTTTTTACAGCACACACAAAAACAATTCAAACTGCGATATATTTATGAGAAATAGCCTATAAAAGCTGCTTTAGTGTAACAGATAGGGTCAAATGTGCAGGTTTGGGATACCCTGAGGCCTGTTTTTTTTACAGCACACACAAAAACAATTCAAACTGCGATATATTTATGAGAAATAGCCTTTAAAAGCTGCTTTAGTGTAACAGATAGGGTCAAATGTGCAGGTTTGGGATACCTTGAGGCCTGGTGTTTTTACAGCACACACAAAAACAATTCAAACTGCAATATATTTATGAGAAATAGCCTTAATAAGCTGCTTTAGTGTAACAGATAGGGTCAAATGTGCAGGTTTCGGATACCCTGCGGCCTGGTGTTTTTACAGCACACACAAAAATAATTCAAACTGCAGTATATTTATGAGAAATAGCCTTTAAAAGCTGCTTTAGTGTAACAGATAGGGTCAAATTTGCAGGTTTGGGATACCCTGGGGCCTGGTGTTTTTACAGCACACTCAAAAACAATTCAAACTGCAATACATTTATGAGAAATAGCCTTTTATCTAGTCATCTGACAGGAGAGGAGGAGCAGGAGCAGCCAGAGGAGCTAGAGGGTTGTGAGGAAGGCGAGACAGAGGACCCAGACACACCGTGGCAGTTTGCAGTGAAGATGGAGACAGGTAGACCCTCCGAGTCACTTGCACAAATGCCACGATGCATGCTCACATGCTTGCGTAGTGACCGCAGAATTGTCTCCATTTGTCAGCGGGATGACTTATGGCTCGCCACCTTATTGGACCCTCGCTTCCGGCACAAAATGGGGGCATTTTTTACACCCACTGAGAGGGAGGACAAACTGACCTACTACAGAGACATCCTACGTAGTCAGTTGGGCGATGCCTATCTGCGCCATGGTCCATACTGTGATGCCCAGAAGGACACCAGCCTTCTGTAAGCAGGCAACCCCCAATCTCCACTGCCGCTTCTGCCTATAGTCAAGCCCCATTTGACGGGACGCTAGGTATGCCTCCCCGGACACGGTTGCCCCCAGGTCTTAATAGGCGCAAAGGATGGCTGATTACGGTGAAGGCCGATGAACCACAAGGGTATCCCGAAGCCAAGCTTGTTCACAGGTAGTCAATCCGGAGGGTGCGTCAGAGTACAGGGATGAGACAGGTGCGTAGTCAGGAGTAGCCAAAGGGTCAAGCCAGGAGGTCAGAGATCGCGGGGTATCCAGAGGGGCAGGCAGCTTCGTGATCAGACAAAGCAGAGGGCAGCACAGGCAGCAGACAGGAATGGTCGATCAAGCCGCGTCGGAACTGAACGGCACAAAATGGGGGCATTTTAAACCCGCCGAGAGGGAGGACAAACTGACCTACTACAAAGACATTCTATGTAGTCAGTTCGCCGATGCCTATCTGCGCCATGGTCCATACTCTCGCAGGTCTGACTCGGGGGGACCTCTGCGATCACCTTCCACTGCCATGGCTGCTGGAGGGTGGAAGGAGAAGCAGCAGCAGCTCCATCAGCAGCAGCCTCAGTCTTCAGTTGCTAATGAGTAGCTTTCTACACCCGCATAGTGAGTCTACTCATGAGCAGCATGAAGACCTGGAGCAGGACCTGAACCAGCAGGTCGTGTCATACCTTGACATGACCATGCCAACACACCTTGTGGATCCGCTGGACTTCTGGGCAGCCAAACTTGACTTGTGGCCGCAAATAGCAGAGTTTGCCCTGGAAAAGCTGTCCTGCCCGGCCAGTAGTGTGCCATCTGAGAGGGTGTTTAGTGCGGCGGGGACCATAGTCATGCCAAGGAGAACTTGTCTGTCCATGAATAATGTGGAGAGACTCACCTTTGTGAAGATGAATCAGGCATGGTTCAACCAGGATTTCCAGCCAACAATGGCTGATCCATGGTAGTAGCTGATGCATGGTAGCTCCTTATGCTGCTGTCAACTCCAGGGTGTGTCTTTCAGGCAATATATGGGCTCCCTATGCTGCTGCCAACTCCTGGGTGTGTCTTTCAGACAATATATGGGCTCCCTATGTTGCTGCCAACTCCTGGGTGTGTCTTTCAGGCAATATATAGGCTCCCTATGCTGCTGCTGCCAGCTCATATGTGTGTCTTTCAGGCAATATATGGGCTCCTAATGATGCTGCTGCCAACTCCAATGTGAGTACTCTTAAAAGACGCATGCTATCATATTTGGGATGCCCCCCGGTTAAAGGCAATGGCTGCTGGCAATTTGACAAAGTGAGTTTCTTTACAAAATGCAACCAGTTAATAGACAGGTACTCGTGAAATATTACTGCTAGTGTTTGGGATGCCCCCTCCTCACATACAGAGGAGGCCTCCCTTGATTGTGGAAAAGTGACGTTAATTATAAAATGCAAGCAGTTATTAGACAGGTAGTCTTGAGATATTTATGCTAGTGTTTGGGATGCCCATGTGGGCTGGGGTTTTTACAGCAGACACAGAAACAATACAAACTGCGATATATTTATGAAAAATAGCCTTTAAAAGCTGCTTTAGTGTAACAGATAAGGTCAAATGTGCAGGTTTGGGATACTGTGCGGCCTGGTGTTTTTACAGCACACACCAAAACAATTCAAACTGCAATATATTTATGAGAAATAGCCTTTAAAAGCTGCTTTAGTGTAACAGATAGGGTCAAATGTGCAGGTTTGGGATACCTTGAGGCCTGGTGTTTTTACAGCACACACAAAAACAATTCAAACTGCAATATATTTATGAGAAATAGCCTTAATAAGCTGCTTTAGTGTAACAGATAGGGTCAAATGTACAGGTTTGGGATACCCTGCGGACTGGTGTTTTTACAGCACACACAAAAACAATTCAAACTGCAGTATATTTATGAGAAATAGCCTTTAAAAGCTGCTTTAGTGTAACAGATAGGGTCAAATTTGCAGGTTTGGGATACCCTGGGGCCTGGTGTTTTTACAGCACACTCAAAAACAATTCAAACTGCAATACATTTATGAGAAATAGCCTTAAAAGCTGCTTTAGTGTAACAGATAGGGTAAAATGTGCAGGTTTGGGATACCCTGGGGCCTGGTGTTTTTACAGCACACTCAAAAACAATTCAAACTGCAATACATGTATGAGAAATAGCCTTAAAAGCTGCTTTAGTGTAACAGATAGGGTCAAATGTGCAGGTTTGGGATACCGTGCGGCCTTGTGTTTTGACAGCAGCACAAAAACCAATTCAAAATGCAATAGCTTAATAAAGCTGAGGCTGAACAAGCTTATTTAGTATAACAGATAGGGTGCAACGTGCAGGTTTGGGATACCCTGCGGCTGGTGTTATGACAGCAGGACAAAAACCAATTCAAAATGCAATAGCTTAATAAAGCTGCGGATGAACAAGCTGATTTAGTATAAAAGATAGGGTCACATGTGCTGGTTTGGGATGCCCATGTGGGCTGGTGTTTTGACAGCAGGACAAAAAAACAATTCAAAATGCAATAGCTTAATAAAGCTGAGGATGAACAAGCTGATTTAGTATAAAAGATAGGGTCACACGTGCTGGTTTGGGATGCCCATGTGGGCTTGAATTTTTTACAGGAGGCCAAAAACCAAATCAAAATGCAATAGCTTAATGAAGCTGAGGCTGAACAAGCTGATTTAGTATAAAAGATAGGGTCACATATGCTGGTTTGGGATGCCCATGTGGGCTGGTGTTTTGACAGCAGGACAAAAACCAATTCAAAAAGCAATAGCTTAATAAAGCTGAGGATGAACAAGCTAATTTAGTACAAAAGATAGGGTCACATGTGCTGGTTTGGGATGCCCATGTGGGCTGGTGTTTTTAAAGCAGACAAAAAACAATTCAAAATGCAATAGCTTAATAAAGCTGAGGATGAACAAGCTGATTTAGTATAAAAGATAGGGTCACATGTGCTGGTTTGGGATGCCCATGTGGGCTTGAATTTTTTACAGGAGGCAAAAAACAAAATCAAAATGCAATAGCTTAATGAAGCTGAGGCTGAACAAGCTGATTTAGTATAAAAGATAGGGTCACATGTGCTGGTTTGGGATGCCCATGTGGGCTGGTGTTTTGACAGCAGGACAAAAACCAATTCAAAAAGCAATAGCTTAATAAAGCTGAGGATGAACAAGCTGATTTAGTATAAAAGATAGGGTCACATGTGCTGGTTTGGGATGCCCATGTGGGCTGGTGTTTTGACAGCAGGACAAAAACCAATTCAAAAATCAATAGCTTAATAAAGCTGAGGATGAACAAGCTGATTTAGTATAAAAGATAGGGTCACATGTGCTGGTTTGGGATGCCCATGTGGGCTGGTGTTTTGACAGCAGGACAAAAACCAATTCAAAATGCAATAGCTTAATAAAGCTGAGGCTGAACAAGCTAATTAAGTACAAAAGATAGGGTCACATGTGCTGGTTTGGGATGCCCATGTGGGCTGGTGTTTTTAAAGCAGACAAAAAACAATTCAAAATGCAATAGCTTAATAAAGCTGAGGATGAACAAGCTGATTTAGTATAAAAGATAGGGTCATATGTGCTGGTTTGGGATGCCCATGTGGGCTGGTGTTTTGACAGCAGGACAAAAACCAATTCAAAATGCAATAGCTTAATAAAGCTGAGGATGAACAAGCTGATTTAGTATAAAAGATAGGGTCACATGTGCTGGTTTGGGATGCCCATGTGGGCTTGAATTTTTTACAGGAGGCCAAAAACCAAATCAAAATGCAATAGCTTAATAAAGCTGAGGCTGAACAAGCTGATTTAGTATAAAAGATAGGGTCACATGTGCTGGTTTGGGATGCCCATGTGGGCTGGTGTTTTGACAGCAGGAAAAAAAACAATTCAAAATGCAATAGCTTAATAAAGCTGAGAATGAACAAGCTGATTTAGTATAAAAGATAGGGTCACATGTGCTGGTTTGGGATGCCCATGTGGGCTGGTGTTTTTAAAGCAGACAAAAACAATTCAAAATGCAATAGCTTAATAAAGCTGAGGATGAACAAGCTGATTTAGTATAAAAGATAGGGTCACATGTGCTGGTTTGGGATGCCCATGTGGGCTTGAATTTTTTACAGGAGGCCAAAAACCAAATCAAAATGCAATAGCCTAATGAAGCTGAGGCTGAACAAGCTGATTTAGTATAAAAGATAGGGTCACATGTGCTGGTTTGGGATGCCCATGTGGGCTGGTGTTTTTAAGGCAGACAAAAAACAATTCAAAATGCAATAGCTTAATAAAGCTGAGGCTGAACAAGCTGATTTAGTACAAAAGTTAGGGTCACATTTGCTGGTTTGGGATGCCCATGTGGGCTGGTGTTTTTAAAGCAGACAAAAACCAATTCAAAATGCAATAGCTTAATAAAGCTGCAGATGAACAAGCTGATTTAGTATAAAAGATAGGGTCACATGTGCTGGTTTGGGATGCCCATGTGGGCTGGTGTTTTGACAGCAGGACAAAAACCAATTCAAAAAGCAATAGCTTAATAAAGCTGAGGATGAACAAGCTGATTTAGTATAAAAGATAGGGTCACATGTGCTGGTTTGGGATGCCCATGTGGGCTGGTGTTTTGACAGCAGGACAAAAAACAATTCAAAATGCAATAGCTTAATAAAACTGAGGCTGAACAAGCTGATTTAGTATAAAAGATAGGGTCACATGTGCTGGTTTGGGATGCCCATGTGGGCTGGTGTTTTGACAGCAGGACAAAAACCAATTCAAAAAGCAATAGCTTAATAAAGCTGAGGATGAACAAGCTGATTTAGTATAAAAGATAGAGTCACATGTGCTGGTTTGGGATGCCCATGTGGGCTGGTGTTTTGACAGCAGGACAAAAACCAATTCAAAATGCAATAACTTAATAAAGCTGAGGCTGAACAAGCTAATTTAGTACAAAAGATAGGGTCACATGTGCTGGTTTGGGATGCCCATGTGGGCTGGTGTTTTGAAAGCAGACAAAAAACAATTCAAAATGCAATAGCTTAATAAAGCTGAGGATGAACAAGCTGATTTGGTATAAAAGATAGGGTCACATGTGCTGGTTTGGGATGCCCATGTGGGCTTGAATTTTTTACAGGAGGCCAAAAACCAAATCAAAATGCAATAGCTTAATGAAACTGAGGCTAAACAAGCTGATTTAGTATAAAAGATAGGGTCACATGTGCTGGTTTGGGATGCCCATGTGGGCTGGTGTTTTGACAGCAGGACAAAAACCAATTCAAAATGCAATAACTTAATAAAGCTGAGGCTGAACAAGCTAATTTAGTACAAAAGATAGGGTCACATGTGCTGGTTTGGGATGCCCATGTGGGCTGGTGTTTTGAAAGCAGACAAAAAACAATTCAAAATGCAATAGCTTAATAAAGCTGAGGATGAACAAGCTGATTTGGTATAAAAGATAGGGTCACATGTGCTGGTTTGGGATGCCCATGTGGGCTTGAATTTTTTACAGGAGGCCAAAAACCAAATCAAAATGCAATAGCTTAATGAAACTGAGGCTAAACAAGCTGATTTAGTATAAAAGATAGGGTCACATGTGCTGGTTTGGGATGCCCATGTGGGCTGGTGTTTTTAAAGCAGACAAAAAACAATTCAAAATGCAATAGCTTAATAAAGCTGAGGATGAACAAGCTGATTTAGTATAAAAGATAGGGTCACATGTGCTGGTTTGGGATGCCCATGTGGGCTTGAATTTTTTACAGGAGGCAAAAAACAAAATCAAAATGCAATAGCTTAATGAAGCTGAGGCTGAACAAGCTGATTTAGTATAAAAGATAGGGTCACATGTGCTGGTTTGGGATGCCCATGTGGGCTGGTGTTTTGACAGCAGGACAAAAACCAATTCAAAAAGCAATAGCTTAATAAAGCTGAGGATGAACAAGCTGATTTAGTATAAAAGATAGGGTCACATGTGCTGGTTTGGGATGCCCATGTGGGCTGGTGTTTTGACAGCAGGACAAAAACCAATTCAAAAAGCAATAGCTTAATAAAGCTGAGGATGAACAAGCTGATTTAGTATAAAAGATAGGGTCACATGTGCTGGTTTGGGATGCCCATGTGGGCTGGTGTTTTGACAGCAGGACAAAAACCAATTCAAAAATCAATAGCTTAATAAAGCTGAGGATGAACAAGCTGATTTAGTATAAAAGATAGGGTCACATGTGCTGGTTTGGGATGCCCATGTGGGCTGGTGTTTTGACAGCAGGACAAAAACCAATTCAAAATGCAATAGCTTAATAAAGCTGAGGCTGAACAAGCTAATTTAGTACAAAAGATAGGGTCACATGTGCTGGTTTGGGATGCCCATGTGGGCTGGTGTTTTTAAAGCAGACAAAAAACAATTCAAAATGCAATAGCTTAATAAAGCTGAGGATGAACAAGCTGATTTAGTATAAAAGATAGGGTCATATGTGCTGGTTTGGGATGCCCATGTGGGCTGGTGTTTTGACAGCAGGACAAAAACCAATTCAAAATGCAATAGCTTAATAAAGCTGAGGATGAACAAGCTGATTTAGTATAAAAGATAGGGTCACATGTGCTGGTTTGGGATGCCCATGTGGGCTTGAATTTTTTACAGGAGGCCAAAAACCAAATCAAAATGCAATAGCTTAATAAAGCTGAGGCTGAACAAGCTGATTTAGTATAAAAGATAGGGTCACATGTGCTGGTTTGGGATGCCCATGTGGGCTGGTGTTTTGACAGCAGGAAAAAAAACAATTCAAAATGCAATAGCTTAATAAAGCTGAGAATGAACAAGCTGATTTAGTATAAAAGATAGGGTCACATGTGCTGGTTTGGGATGCCCATGTGGGCTGGTGTTTTTAAAGCAGACAAAAACAATTCAAAATGCAATAGCTTAATAAAGCTGAGGATGAACAAGCTGATTTAGTATAAAAGATAGGGTCACATGTGCTGGTTTGGGATGCCCATGTGGGCTTGAATTTTTTACAGGAGGCCAAAAACCAAATCAAAATGCAATAGCCTAATGAAGCTGAGGCTGAACAAGCTGATTTAGTATAAAAGATAGGGTCACATGTGCTGGTTTGGGATGCCCATGTGGGCTGGTGTTTTTAAGGCAGACAAAAAACAATTCAAAATGCAATAGCTTAATAAAGCTGAGGCTGAACAAGCTGATTTAGTACAAAAGTTAGGGTCACATTTGCTGGTTTGGGATGCCCATGTGGGCTGGTGTTTTTAAAGCAGACAAAAACCAATTCAAAATGCAATAGCTTAATAAAGCTGCAGATGAACAAGCTGATTTAGTATAAAAGATAGGGTCACATGTGCTGGTTTGGGATGCCCATGTGGGCTGGTGTTTTGACAGCAGGACAAAAACCAATTCAAAAAGCAATAGCTTAATAAAGCTGAGGATGAACAAGCTGATTTAGTATAAAAGATAGGGTCACATGTGCTGGTTTGGGATGCCCATGTGGGCTGGTGTTTTGACAGCAGGACAAAAAACAATTCAAAATGCAATAGCTTAATAAAACTGAGGCTGAACAAGCTGATTTAGTATAAAAGATAGGGTCACATGTGCTGGTTTGGGATGCCCATGTGGGCTGGTGTTTTGACAGCAGGACAAAAACCAATTCAAAAAGCAATAGCTTAATAAAGCTGAGGATGAACAAGCTGATTTAGTATAAAAGATAGAGTCACATGTGCTGGTTTGGGATGCCCATGTGGGCTGGTGGTTTGACAGCAGGACAAAAACCAATTCAAAATGCAATAACTTAATAAAGCTGAGGCTGAACAAGCTAATTTAGTACAAAAGATAGGGTCACATGTGCTGGTTTGGGATGCCCATGTGGGCTGGTGTTTTGAAAGCAGACAAAAAACAATTCAAAATGCAATAGCTTAATAAAGCTGAGGATGAACAAGCTGATTTGGTATAAAAGATAGGGTCACATGTGCTGGTTTGGGATGCCCATGTGGGCTTGAATTTTTTACAGGAGGCCAAAAACCAAATCAAAATGCAATAGCTTAATGAAACTGAGGCTAAACAAGCTGATTTAGTATAAAAGATAGGGTCACATGTGCTGGTTTGGGATGCCCATGTGGGCTGGTGTTTTTAAAGCAGACAAAAAACAATTCAAAATGCAATAGCTTAATAAAGCTGAGGATGAACAAGCTGATTTAGTATAAAAGATAGGGTCACATGTGCTGGTTTGGGATGCCCATGTGGGCTTGAATTTTTTACAGGAGGCAAAAAACAAAATCAAAATGCAATAGCTTAATGAAGCTGAGGCTGAACAAGCTGATTTAGTATAAAAGATAGGGTCACATGTGCTGGTTTGGGATGCCCATGTGGGCTGGTGTTTTGACAGCAGGACAAAAACCAATTCAAAAAGCAATAGCTTAATAAAGCTGAGGATGAACAAGCTGATTTAGTATAAAAGATAGGGTCACATGTGCTGGTTTGGGATGCCCATGTGGGCTGGTGTTTTGACAGCAGGACAAAAACCAATTCAAAAAGCAATAGCTTAATAAAGCTGAGGATGAACAAGCTGATTTAGTATAAAAGATAGGGTCACATGTGCTGGTTTGGGATGCCCATGTGGGCTGGTGTTTTGACAGCAGGACAAAAACCAATTCAAAATGCAATAGCTTAATAAAGCTGAGGCTGAACAAGCTAATTTAGTACAAAAGATAGGGTCACATGTGCTGGTTTGGGATGCCCATGTGGGCTGGTGTTTTTAAAGCAGACAAAAAACAATTCAAAATGCAATAGCTTAATAAAGCTGAGGATGAACAAGCTGATTTAGTATAAAAGATAGGGTCACATGTGCTGGTTTGGGATGCCCATGTGGGCTGGTGTTTTGACAGCAGGACAAAAACCAATTCAAAAAGCAATAGCTTAATAAAGCTGAGGATGAACAAGCTGATTTAGTATAAAAGATAGGGTCACATGTGCTGGTTTGGGATGCCCATGTGGGCTGGTGTTTTGACAGCAGGACAAAAACCAATTCAAAATGCAATAGCTTAATAAAGCTGAGGCTGAACAAGCTAATTTAGTTCAAAAGATAGGGTCACATGTGCTGGTTTGGGATGCCCATGTGGGCTGGTGTTTTTAAAGCAGACAAAAAACAATTCAAAATGCAATAGCTTAATAAAGCTGAGGATGAACAAGCTGATTTAGTATAAAAGATAGGGTCACATGTGCTGGTTTGGGATGCCCATGTGGGCTGGTGTTTTGACAGCAGGACAAAAAAACAATTCAAAATGCAATAGCTTAATAAAGCTGAGGATGAACAAGCTGATTTAGTATAAAAGATAGGGTCACATGTGCTGGTTTGGGATGCCCATGTGGGCTGGTGTTTTGACAGCAGGACAAAAACCAATTCAAAAAGCAATAGCTTAATAAAGCTGAGGATGAACAAGCTAATTTAGTACAAAAGATAGGGTCACATGTGCTGGTTTGGGATGCCCATGTGGGCTGGTGTTTTTAAAGCAGACAAAAAACAATTCAAAATGCAATAGCTTAATAAAGCTGAGGATGAACAAGCTGATTTAGTATAAAAGATAGGGTCACATGTGCTGGTTTGGGATGCCCATGTGGGCTTGAATTTTTTACAGGAGGCAAAAAACAAAATCAAAATGCAATAGCTTAATGAAGCTGAGGCTGAACAAGCTGATTTAGTATAAAAGATAGGGTCACATGTGCTGGTTTGGGATGCCCATGTGGGCTGGTGTTTTGACAGCAGGACAAAAACCAATTCAAAAAGCAATAGCTTAATAAAGCTGAGGATGAACAAGCTGATTTAGTATAAAAGATAGGGTCACATGTGCTGGTTTGGGATGCCCATGTGGGCTGGTGTTTTGACAGCAGGACAAAAACCAATTCAAAAAGCAATAGCTTAATAAAGCTGAGGATGAACAAGCTGATTTAGTATAAAAGATAGGGTCACATGTGCTGGTTTGGGATGCCCATGTGGGCTGGTGTTTTGACAGCAGGACAAAAACCAATTCAAAATGCAATAGCTTAATAAAGCTGAGGCTGAACAAGCTAATTTAGTACAAAAGATAGGGTCACATGTGCTGGTTTGGGATGCCCATGTGGGCTGGTGTTTTTAAAGCAGACAAAAAACAATTCAAAATGCAATAGCTTAATAAAGCTGAGGATGAACAAGCTGATTTAGTATAAAAGATAGGGTCACATGTGCTGGTTTGGGATGCCCATGTGGGCTGGTGTTTTGACAGCAGGACAAAAACCAATTCAAAAAGCAATAGCTTAATAAAGCTGAGGATGAACAAGCTGATTTAGTATAAAAGATAGGGTCACATGTGCTGGTTTGGGATGCCCATGTGGGCTGGTGTTTTGACAGCAGGACAAAAACCAATTCAAAATGCAATAGCTTAATAAAGCTGAGGCTGAACAAGCTAATTTAGTTCAAAAGATAGGGTCACATGTGCTGGTTTGGGATGCCCATGTGGGCTGGTGTTTTTAAAGCAGACAAAAAACAATTCAAAATGCAATAGCTTAATAAAGCTGAGGATGAACAAGCTGATTTAGTATAAAAGATAGGGTCACATGTGCTGGTTTGGGATGCCCATGTGGGCTGGTGTTTTTAAAGCAGACAAAAAACAATTCAAAATGCAATAGCTTAATAAAGCTGAGGATGAACAAGCTGATTTAGTATAAAAGATAGGGTCACATGTGCTGGTTTGGGATGCCCATGTGGGCTTGAATTTTTTACAGGAGGCCAAAAACCAAATCAAAATGCAATAGCTTAATGAAGCTGAGGCTGAACAAGCTGATTTAGTATAAAAGATAGGGTCACATGTGCTGGTTTGGGATGCCCATGTGGGCTGGTGTTTTTTACAGCAGGAAAAAAAACAATTCAAAATGCAATAGCTTAATAAAGCTGAGAATGAACAAGCTGATTTAGTATAAAAGATAGGGTCACATGTGCTGGTTTGGGATGCCCATGTGGGCTGGTGTTTTTAAAGCAGACAAAAAACAATTCAAAATGCAATAGCTTAATAAAGCTGAGGATGAACAAGCTGATTTAGTATAAAAGATAGGGTCACATGTGCTGGTTTGGGATGCCCATGTGGGCTTGAATTTTTTACAGGAGGCCAAAAACCAAATCAAAATGCAATAGCCTAATGAAGCTGAGGCTGAACAAGCTGATTTAGTATAAAAGATAGGGTCACATGTGCTGGTTTGGGATGCCCATGTGGGCTGGTGTTTTTAAGGCAGACAAAAACCAATTCAAAATGCAATAGCTTAATAAAGCTGAGGCTGAACAAGCTGATTTAGTACAAAAGTTAGGGTCACATTTGCTGGTTTGGGATGCCCATGTGGGCTGGTGTTTTTAAAGCAGACAAAAACCAATTCAAAATGCAATAGCTAATAAAGCTGCAGATGAACAAGCTGATTTAGTATAAAAGATAGGGTCACATGTGCTGGTTTGGGATGCCCATGTGGGCTGGTGTTTTGACAGCAGGACAAAAACCAATTCAAAAAGCAATAGCTTAATAAAGTTGAGGATGAACAAGCTGATTTAGTATAAAAGATAGGGTCACATGTGCTGGTTTGGGATGCCCATGTGGGCTGGTGTTTTGACAGCAGGACAAAAAACAATTCAAAATGCAATAGCTTAAAAAAACTGAGGCTGAACAAGCTGATTTAGTATAAAAGATAGGGTCACATGTGCTGGTTTGGGATGCCCATGTGGGCTGGTGTTTTGACAGCAGGACAAAAACCAATTCAAAATGCAATAACTTAATAAAGCTGAGGCTGAACAAGCTAATTTAGTACAAAAGATAGGGTCACATGTGCTGGTTTGGGATGCCCATGTGGGCTGGTGTTTTGAAAGCAGACAAAAAACAATTCAAAATGCAATAGCTTAATAAAGCTGAGGATGAACAAGCTGATTTAGTATAAAAGATAGGGTCACATGTGCTGGTTTGGGATGCCCATGTGGGCTGGTGTTTTGACAGCAGGACAAAAACCAATTCAAAAAGCAATAGCTTAATAAAGCTGAGGATGAACAAGCTGATTTAGTATAAAAGATAGGGTCACATGTGCTGGTTTGGGATGCCCATGTGGGCTGGTGTTTTTAAAGCAGACAAAAAGCAATTCAAAATGCAATAGCTTAATAAAGCTGAGGATGAACAAGCTGATTTAGTAAAAAGATAGGGTCACATGTGCTGGTTTGGGATGCCCATGTGGGCTTGAATTTTTTACAGGAGGCAAAAAAACAAATCAAAATGCAATAGCTTAATGAAGCTGAGGATGAACAAGCTGATTTAGTATAAAAGATAGGGTCACATGTGCTGGTTTGGGATGCCCATGTGGGCTGGTGTTTTGACAGCAGGACAAAAAACTATTCAAAATGCAATAGCTTAATAAAGCTGAGGATGAACAAGCTGATTTAGTATAAAAGAGAGGGTCACATGTGCTGGTTTGGGATGCCCATGTGGGCTGGTGTTTTTAAAGCAGACAAAAAACAATTCAAAATGCAATAGCTTAATAAAGCTGAGGATGAACAAGCTGATTTAGTATAAAAGATAGGGTCACACGTGCTGGTTTGGGATGCCCATGTGGGCTTGAATTTTTTACAGGAGGCCAAAAACCAAATCAAAATGCAATAGCTTAATGAAGCTGAGGCTGAACAAGCTGATTTAGTATAAAAGATAGGGTCACATGTGCTGGTTTGGGATGCCCATGTGGGCTGGTGTTTTTAAGGCAGACAAAAACCAATTCAAAATGCAATAGCTTAATAAAGCTGAGGCTGAACAAGCTGATTTAGTACAAAAGTTAGGGTCACATGTGCTGGTTTGGGATGCCCATGTGGGCTGGTGTTTTTAAAGCAGACAAAAAACAATTCAAAATGCAATAGCTTAATAAAGCTCAGGATGAACAAGCTGATTTAGTATAAAAGATAGGGTCACATGTGCTGGTTTGTGATGCCCATGTGGGCTGGTGTTTTTAAAGCAGACAAAAAACAATTCAAAATGCAATAGCTTAATAAAGCTGAGGATGAACAAGCTGATTTAGTATAAAAGATAGGGTCACATGTGCTGGTTTGGGATGCCCATGTGGGCTTGAATTTTTTACAGGAGGCAAAAAAACAAATCAAAATGCAATAGCTTAATGAAGCTGAGGATGAACAAGCTGATTTAGAATAAAAGATAGGGTCACATGTGCTGGTTTGGGATGCCCATGTGGGCTGGTGTTTTGACAGCAGGACAAAAAACAATTCAAAATGCAATAGCTTAATAAAGCTGAGGATGAACAAGCTGATTTAGTATAAAAGATAGGGTCACATGTGCTGGTTTGGGATGCCCATGTGGGCTGGTGTTTTTAAAGCAGACAAAAAACAATTCAAAATGCAATAGCTTAATAAAGCTGAGGATGAACAAGCTGATTTAGTATAAAAGATAGGGTCACACGTGCTGGTTTGGGATGCCCATGTGGGCTTGAATTTTTAACAGGAGGCCAAAAAACAAATCAAAATGCAATAGCTTAATGAAGCTGAGGCTGAACAAGCTGATTTAGTATAAAAGATAGGGTCACATGTGCTGGTTTGGGATGCCCATGTGGGCTCGTGTTTTTAAGGCAGACAAAAACCAATTCAAAATGCAATAGCTTAATAAAGCTGAGGCTGAACAAGCTGATTTAGTACAAAAGTTAGGGTCACATGTGCTGGTTTGGGATGCCCATGTGGGCTGGTGTTTTTAAAGCAGACAAAAAACAATTCAAAATGCAATAGCTTAATAAAGCTGAGGATGAACAAGCTGATTTAGTATAAAAGATAGGGTCACGTGTGCTCGTTTGGGATGCCCATGCGGGCTGGTGTTTTTAAAGCAGACAAAAACTAATTCAAAATGCAATAGCTTAATAAAGCTGAGGATGAACAAACTGATTTAGTATAAAAGATAGGGTCACATGTGCTGGTTTGGGATGCCCATGTGGGCTGGTGTTTTTAAAGCAGACAAAAAACAATTCAAAATGCAATAGCTTAATAAAGCTGAGGATGAACAAGCTGATTTAGTAAAAAACATAGGGTCACATGTGCTGGTTTGGGATGCCCATGTGGGCTGGTGTTTTTAAAGCAGACAAAAACCAATTCAAAATGCAATAGCTTAATAAAGCTGAGGCCGAACAAGCTGATTTAGTATAAAAGATAGGGTCACATGTGCTGGTTTGGGATGCCCATGTGGGCTTGGGTTTTTACAGGAGGCCAAAAACCAAATCAAAATGCAATAGCTTAATAAAGCTGAGGCTGAACAATGCTTATTTAGTATAACAGATAGGGTCACATGTGCTGGTTTGGGATGCCCATGTGGGCTGGTGTTTTTAAAGCAGACAAAAAACAATTCAAAATGCAATAGCTTAATAAAGCTGAGGATGAACAAGCTGATTTAGTATAAAAGATAGGGTCACATGTGCTGGTTTGGGATGCCCATGTGGGCTGGTGTTTTTAAAGCAGACAAAAACTAATTCAAAATGCAATAGCTTAATAAAGCTGAGGATGAACAAGCTGATTTAGTATAAAAGATAGGGTCACATGTGCTGGTTTGGGATGCCCATGTGGGCTGGTGTTTTTAAAGCAGACAAAAACCAATTCAAAATGCAATAGCTTAATAAAGCTGAGGCTGAACAAGCTGATTTAGTAAAAAAGATAGGGTCACATGTGCTGGTTTGGGATGCCCATGTGGGCTGGTGTTTTTAAAGCAGACAAAAACCAATTCAAAATGCAATAGCTTAATAAAGCTGAGGCCGAACAAACTGATTTAGTATAAAAGATAGGGTCACATGTGCTGGTTTGGGATGCCCATGTGGGCTTGGGTTTTTACAGGAGGCCAAAAACCAAATCAAAATGCAATAGCTTAATAAAGCTGAGGCTGAACAAGCTGATTTAGTACAAAAGATAGGTTCACATGTGCTGGTTTGGGATGCCCATGTCGGCTGGTGTTTTTAAAGCAGACAAAAAACAATTCAAAATGCAATAGCTTAATAAAGCTGAGGCTGAACAAGCTGATTTAGTAAAAAAGATAGGGTCACATGTGCTGGTTTGGGATGCCCATGTGGGCTGGTGTTTTTAAAGCAGACAAAAAAAATTAAAAATGCAATAGCTTAATAAATCTGAGGCTGAACAAGCTGATTTAGTAAAAAACATAGGGTCACATGTGCTGGTTTGGGATGCCCATGTGGGCTGGTGTTTTTAAAGCAGACAAAAACCAATTCAAAATGCAATAGCTTAATAAAGCTGAGGCCGAACAAGCTGATTTAGTATAAAAGATAGGGTCACATGTGCTGGTTTGGGATGCCCATGTGGGCTTGGGTTTTTACAGGAGGCCAAAAACCAAATCAAAATGCAATAGCTTAATAAAGCTGAGGCTGAACAATGCTTATTTAGTATAACAGATAGGGTCACATGTGCTGGTTTGGGATGCCCATGTGGGCTGGTGTTTTTAAAGCAGAAAAAAAACAATTCAAAATGCAATAGCTTAATAAAGCTGAGGATGAACAAGCTGATTTAGTATAAAAGATAGGGTCACATGTGCTGGTTTGGGATGCCCATGTGGGCTGGTGTTTTTAAAGCAGACAAAAACTAATTCAAAATGCAATAGCTTAATAAAGCTGAGGATGAACAAGCTGATTTAGTATAAAAGATAGGGTCACATGTGCTGGTTTGGGATGCCCATGTGGGCTGGTGTTTTTAAAGCAGACAAAAAACAAATCAAAATGCAATAGCTTAATAATGCTGAGGCTGAACAAGCTGATTTAGTATAAAAGATAGGGTCACATGTGCTGGTTTGGGATGCCCATGTGGGCTGGTGTTTTTAAAGCAGACAAAAACCAAATCAAAATGCAATAGCTTAATAAAGCTGAGGCTGAACAAGCTGATTTAGTATAAAAGATAGGGTCACATGTGCTGGTTTGGGATGCCCATGCGGGCTGGTGTTTTTAAAGCAGACAAAAACCAAATCAAAATGCAATAGCTTAATAAAGCTGAGGCCGAACAAGCTGATTTAGTATAAAAGATAGGGTCACATGTGCTGGTTTGGGATGCCCATGTGGGCTGGTGTTTTTAAAGCAGACAAAAAAACAATTCAAAATGCAATAGCTTAATAAAGCTGAGGTCGAACAAGCTGATTTTGTATAAAAGATAGGGTCACATGTGCTGGTTTGGGATGCCCATGTGGGCTGGTGTTTTTAAAGCAGACAAAAACCAATTCAAAATGCAAAAGCTTAATAAAGCTGAGGCCGAACAAGCTTATTTAGTATAAAAGATAGGGTCACATGTTCTGGTTTGGGATGCCCATGTGAGCTTGGGTTTTTACAGGAGGCCTAAAACCAAATCAAAATGCAATAGCTTAATAAACCTGAGGCCAAACAAGCTGATTTAGTATAAAAGATAGGGTCACATGTGCTGAAATGGAATGGCCATGTGGCCTGGGGTTTTTACAGCAGACAAAAAAAATGAAACTAATCCACTTACGAGAAATGCTTGTGTATAACAGATAGGTTTAAATATGCCACTGCCAAGATGGGATGCACAGTGGCAAGGAATATTTACAGCACAAAGAACACCGATTGAAAACTGATCTGGCAAATGAAAATAAAAAAAAGCTTTCCCTCTCACTGTCCCTGCCTGGATCGTTCCCGATCGTTCCCGATTTTTTCCTTTTTTTCCCCTGGTTCTGTCTGCCTCTCTGTGGGTCTAAACGACTGTCCCTGCCTATCTCTAAGTCTCTCCCTGTCTGCAGCAACCACCGCTGTTTCTGGAATGCAAAGCTGAAATGCGCCAAAGGAAAATGGCCGCCGTTTATATAGCACGGTGACGTCACCGGGCTTCCTGGCAGCTGATAGGCTGCATGTGACCTTCCCATGATAACTTGCCCCAGGGGATATGTCTGGACATGTTCATCCACCATTTTAGAATACCTGTAATTGAAATAAATGGAGTTTAAAGGAAAACTTCGATCGATCGAATCGCGGGGAAATTCGGATTTGTTCAGAATCGAATTTTTCATGAAATTCGGAACGAATTCGGGTTCCTCCGGATCGATTCGCTCATCCCTAGCGAAGAACTAAGATGAATAACAAAGCCAATAGGGTAGATTCAGCGCTGTGTGTGAATGCATTTGCGCATGGTTTCCAGTGGGAGAGCCTCACTTTTGTGCCTTGCACGCTTCAGCAAACATCTTTTTACATGAGTGTTTTTTTAAGTTCGAGCCTTAGTACAAGTGATTTTTTCTCGTTTTAAGTTTTCATGCATGTAAAAGTTCTAGCAAATGCGTTTGCACTCACATGGTTCAGGGACCACAATTACATTAGGCTATTAAAGAGTAATAACACACAGAAATGTCACTTTCCTGTGTGCTGTTCCTCTCAGGTGGGCCATCCCGAACTGGCACCAGGTGGCAAAGGCTCCAGGAGCAGGTGAGTGAAACAGAATCTAGGGAGTTTTACACAGCTGGATATTCTAATTCGGGAAGCCCCAGGGAGTGGAACTCGGATGCCCTGGAGTCTTTTATACTTCCGGACCTCCGAAGTTCCTCTTTAAGATGAGACGTTAATGAGAAAATTTTCTCCATCTTTTTTCTGGTGAGAATGGTACTTTGCTGAGAGATTATTGAATCTTCAAAGTCCATATCCCTGATGATTATAGAATTTGAAAGATTTTGCCATTTTTTTTTATTTTTAAATGTATTTTTCCTGAAAAAAAAGATTATTTTTAGTAAAATGTGATTTCTGTTATTTGTTTTCATAATTTTTAAGTATTTAAGCACCAAAAAATCTGATCTATAAAACATGTATGTATTTCAATAATTAACATTCATTACATTCAATAAACAATTATGGAATTATTGCAAAAGGAAAAGGCAATAATAAACATGATTACAGAGATATTAAGTAATAACATACATGTTAGGCATAAATACTAAAATATATAAAACAATATTACATTTCTACAAATCAGTATGGGGGACAAATTTTCACCATAGTAATGTAGGCAGGAAAAAGGAGGGACAGTCAGCTGAGCCTTTGGAGTTGTAATTATGCACACATGCTTTGAGTGAGAAGTGCTACTGTAGGCAAATGTGATTGTTACACCATTGTGTTGAGCTACGTTTAGCACTGTTTTCTGTTTTAAACTGAAGAAGAAATGGCCGAGATATCAAGGTTTACATTTTCTCCTAATGATTTCTGTTCTGAAATAAGTGGGCATGGCCCTTGGATATGTGATGCTGTATAATAATCAGCAATGTGATGAATCTAGTGGAGGAGGAGGCGGAGGGAGAGTGCGGAGGAGGGAGGGATCAGCAATCCTGTCCCGCTCTGCTGAGCTGATTGGGGGACAGGATAAAAAAGAGAATGTCATTGGCTGAACCTGTAAACCCTGATATCTCGGCCATCTCTGTCTCAATTTAAAAACAGAAAACAGTTTAGGACAGTGCCAAATATAACCCGAAGCAATGGTGTAGCAATTACCTTTACCTGCAATATCACTTTAAGGCTCACACAAACCTGGCTGTTGCCTTGCTTTAAGACAGAAGTTTTCCAGGTGAAAAGCGAAAACTCATGCACTGTGTGACTTTTTCTCGTCTGTCTCACATGTTTGCGCATAATCGGGAAAGTCTCGCAAGTGAATCATGCAAAGGTGTGAGAATTCACGCGTGCGAGTTGGATCCGGCATTGAAAACATGATAATCTTGACCGGCTCTAAATCAACCCTATTGTATGCTTGGGAGCATTGACCCCTGTGCCAGTTTAAACCTGTCCTGCACACTTACCTGCACTGCTTTGTGGCCCCAACCAGATACTGTAACTTGCGAGTATTTACCCTCCTGGTTTTTATCCCAATTTTTTTACATTTCAACCCGTATTAAAATGTTTTTTACGTGAATTGTATGTGATGCATCTGCACAAAATAGTAAATAGTAACAGTAAATTTGGTGAAATGAAATGAGATATATATATATATATATATACACACACCAAAGCAATTTTCGGAAATAAGTGAAAATTGACATGTGCATATGTATACACCCCTTTACTATGAAGCCCCTTAATGGCTAAGGTGCAACCAGTTACCTTCAGAAGTCACATGCTTAGTGGTTGAGTAGTTTAAGTTGCGCTGCTAATTAATGTGTTTAGCTTACATTGTTTCTCCCTTGCAGCACCCGCTCAGCCACCAGCCATGCCTCCACCTCCAGCACCCACTGGGCCTCTAGCCACACTGGCTCCGCTTCCTAAAGGAACAAACACCCAGACCTTGACCAGCAACCAGCCAGACCCACAGTGAGGGAATCCAACCAGGGGCCAACATGTGCTGATGGAAAGGGAAATGTGGGATGTGTAGGCTCAGGCTAGTGGAATGAAGTCATGTATTTGCTGTGTTGGACTGTTGCCCAGCACAAACACTAATGTTTACCTTTATCCACATAGACCCCACCTCTTCTGGAAGCAATACAGGATATGGAGGAGTCCCAGGGCCAGCCAGCAGCTTTCTCCCAATCTGCTCCAGACATCAACACCCTGGGAACACAGGCTACCTCCCCGCTCCAACCCCTGGACTGTGGGCAGGATTCCAGCACCTTGGAGGCCACCAAGCGCCCCAGAGGCAGCCAGCCACGCCCAGCAGCCCAACACCACCTCTCAATGGCATGGCATTGCCAAATGATAGAGGCAGACTGGAGTGCCAACAGCACAAACTCCACCAGATATTTTAGTAGTGCGGAGGGCTGCCAATCTGCTCCATGAGGACCTGGCTGCAGGAGTTGTTGAGCAATAGTGCCTCGATACTAACTTCAAGGCACTGCTTGTCCAAATGGACCCCAGAACACAAACTCTGAATAAATGCTGGCCCTCCTCGAGGCCAGACAGACACTAACCAGGGTGGACCAGGCAACCTCCTAATAATCTGGCAGGGCTGACTGTTTTTTAATTTTTTGGCCTGGGGGCCCAACATTTTGATTTTGTACAAATGTTTGCTTGTTGCCCGTTTGAGGCACCATTTGGGGGGCCTAGTGTGGTAGCTCCACAAATAAACCAATTTGTTTTGTATGTTTGTTTAGTCACAAGAAAACAAAAACAAAGGGGGTACAGCAGCTACTAACAAACAAAACAAATCAGACACAAATTAACTAAAGGAAGAATCAGCCAGGTGCTGTCAGACTTACGGGGTGCCAGAATAAAGATGTCCAGGCACCTCCGGACCTCCCGCAAGGCATAATTGTGGAGGGCAATGCATGCAATGATAATCTATACCACCTTCTCGGGCTTGTACTGGAGTGCTCTGCCAGTATGGTCCAGGCAGCGAAACCGGCTCTTTAATAGCCCGAATGCCCGAAACACAACAGCACGGGTCCAACAGTGGGCAGGATTATAGGCCTCCTGGCCTTGCATGTGGGGGCACAAAAAGGGGGTCAGTAACCAGGGTAACAGAGGGTAGCCAGAATGCACTAAAAGGCTGAAGAGGAGAATATATTAAATATGTGCTGCCCATCAAGTGCCAATATTTGTATTCGAGAAATATTGCAAATACCAATAATCATATCAATAGCAGGAAAATATGGTATATCGATATTTTGTGCATCAATCTCCAATATTTGTATTTGAGATTAATATTATAAATATTGCAAATGCCAATAATCATATCAGCCCAGCAGTCATCAATCTGATACAAACCAATGATCACTGAGGCTCTTCTTATACAGCCAGAGTAGTGTCCTAAGAAAAAATATTCCCTCAGATGCCTTGCACATACCATCTATTGTGTGAGAAATGATCCACCACACACAGTAAGATAAAGCAAAGAAGGGTTCAGTGAGCAACAAGCAATAGCTAGTTTAGGACAGCAGAACAAAGGCTAAACAGAGGAGACGTGGCAAGAAGGCGAACCACCTAAACATACTGATATATATATACTCCTGCACCACAGGAGGCACCAACGCCACGTGCGTGCAGTTGATGGTGCCCATTAAATTCGGCATATTCGCAATGTTGAAAAAAACAACTTTATCACTTTCCAGGCTGCCATGCTTTCAGGAAAACATATGTATTTGTCCTGCAGAACAGCCATGCCATCGAGAAATGTAATCAAGGCGCGGCTCAGTGAAGGCTGGGACATGCGACTGACAGTGCCCCTAACCTCTGAAAGAAGCCATTTGCTAAAAATGAAAGCCATCCAATTTGGTAATACTATCAATTGCATGCCCCTTTCCTGTGGTGGGGGCAAACCATGGCCGCAACTCTGAGTAAAGCTTCTCAAGAGAAAGGCGGTTCAGTAGGGTCAATTCAAACACTTTTTGAGGGGACATCTGATCAATGTCCAGACGACGAGTATTCCTAAGCACAAAAAAAAGCACCGGAATCACTGCCAAAACTGAGAATTGTAATATGTTTAGGAGCGACTCTGAATTAGGCTTCATAGAGACGTAACCAAAGTGAATTGCAGCTGTAATTGCCGCAAAAGGTGATTTTACAAAGTACTAACTATAGGAGGGTGTATAGTTATGCACACTGAAGTTTTCTGATATTATGTTGTTTGCTTCAAAATAAAAATAAGAACAAATGTTTAAAGATTTTGATGTACTTTAAAAGAAATGATGCAAACCCTCAACAAATCCATTTTAATTCCAGGTTTTGTGGTAGCAAAACACATAAATTGACAGAGAAGGGGTTAATTATTTCGCAAGACACTGTATGTACATTGCTTGAATAATTTTATAAGATGGTCAAGCAAGAGCAAATTATACCAAAACATATTTGTAACAAAAGTTGTGAATTATTTTAGCCTTTTACAAAAGGCATTCATTAACTTACCCAACCCAGTATTCTCTGACACTGTTAGAGAGCTGAGCTTGTCTGTGCTGTCTGTGCAGGCTGAGACATGTCTGGAAATGCAACAATCACAGTAGCAGTCCAGCCTGAGGAAAGCACTGGAAGTGACATAATGGCAAGTACAGTACAGTGGGGGGTCTACAAAGTGAGGGATCAGGAGATGAATTCTTTTATTAAATGCATTACAAAGGAAGAAATACATGAAAGGATGATTGTTGTATATGGTGATTATACATCTTCCTACTACTAAGTAAAGTTTGGGGCCAAACAGTTTAAACAGGTTAAGGAATCAGTTGAAGATGACCCCCATTCTGTTTAAAGGATTTTCATAGGAAATGTGCTGTAAAACGGAGGCCATGATTTTGGAAGCTCGTTGGGTCAAAGTCAGTGTTATAGTGTCAAGCTTCCCGGCTACAACCATGGGACGGGCTGAGCGGAGTTCCAGGTGTGGGGGCAAAGCAAAGCAAATAAATCCAAAAGAACAAATCAAAAGTCAGGGCTGGTGGCATACAAGCAAAGTCCAATGGATGAATCCGGGTTCAGGGGCTGGCAGCAAACAGGCAAAGTCCAAGAATAAGTCGGAGTTCAAGGGCTGGCAGCAAACAGGTAAAGTCCAATGAGAGAATCCGAGTAAAAAACAAGTCATCTGTCCGAGGGTTAATACAGGAAATCAGATCAGAATCTCAGGAATCAGGAGAACAGAATCCAGGAAGTAAGCTGATAACACAGCACTGGATGCAGGCCAGCTGTCCTTTTAAATAGAGATGTCAATTAGAGCAGGGAGTGATGTGTCAGAGTCTGATTGAGGTCACTTCCTGTCCATTCAGACCCAGGAAACCAGGAAGTAAAAACCAAGCCCAAGAGCTTACGTTCTAGGCTTTGTGCATTTGCAGTATGCTGAACACCAGGTGGCGCTGTTGAGCAGTGCAACAGATATAGAGCCTGCTCTGGCACAAACACCCAGACGTGCATGTCTGCAGCTACATGCAGACAGTGATAGAGCACGCCCACGTCTCCTTGAAGAGCGAGAAAGGTGAGGAGATTGACATATAGGTCATTAATTAGGCATTTCTATTGGCAGGGTTTTCAGTATCATTCATGATGTTTTGATGAGGTTAAAGGTCAGTTCCCAGGGGGTGCAACAAATGGTGAAGCCTGAGCAAAAAAACATGTTGCCAGAATTTTAACCAAGAGAATTCACACATGCTTAGAGAAAATCCAAGAGACTTCTATTCTCAAATTGTTATGGCTGATGAATAGAGATGGGTGAACTCACTAAAGTTCGGGTACAGCAAGTTCAGCTGAACTTTGAATAAATGTTCAGGTTTGGGGACCCAAACTCTAACCTCGCCCCCATTGAATCAATGGGGATCCGAACTTTGGGGGGTGGCTCTGGCTGGGGGGGTGAAGAGTGTGAGCTCCGATCCTCTTCTGTCAGTGGCAGTAGAACGGCGGTAGCAGCGTTCCCAAATGGCCCCAGCCAGGACTCCAAAAAGATGGCCACCGGCTCCCATGAGTGAGGACACTTCTAGTGGCCAGTTTGAAACGCTGCTGCCACCGCTGCTGGCGGAGTAGGTTCGGGGTTCAGGTGAGTCACAGCAATTGTCTGCTGCTGCTACCTTAGGTGAAGTGGGTTGACAGGCTGCTCAGCAGCCCATCAACTAGCTTTTCTGTGCTCGGGTCGGATGCCAAACTCTCTAGCGATGAAACATGACTCCACCATCATGATCCTGAGACCAAAATGGAGTCAGTGCAATGGACACAAGAAGTCATCAACTCCAAAGTTATTTAATTTGCAAAAGTTAGGTTGACAGCTCATGGCAAAAAGTAGTTGAAAGATACAGAAGGTGTTTTATTGCTAGAATGGATGCCACACAGAACAACAATTACTGGAGACACCTATGCTTCAACAATTAAGGCAATATATAATGCAATCAAAGAGAAGTGCCGTGGGAATTTGTCGGCTGGTGTGTTGCTGCTTCACGACAATGACAAGCCTTGCAAATCACAAACTGCTATCAAGGAATCTGGTTTTATGGAGCTTAACTATCCACCCCACAGTCCAGGTCTGGCTCCCAGTGATTACCTTTTCTTTCTTAAGAAATGTCTGTGTGGACAACAATTTCATAATGATAATGCAGTCAAGAGGCAGCAACAGGGTTCCTCTAACAGGGGGGCATTCAATTACTGGAGGCAAAGTGGAATAAGTTTGCTGAAGTCAAAGGGGCTCATTGAACATCGAAATTGAAAATTATTATGCATGTTTTTGTGCTGCTACCAATCAAAGCCCTGTGCATCATATGTTAAAAACACCTTGCAATTACTATTACAGCATAAGTCCAGTCATTGTGTATCCTTAGCTCCCAGCTCCCAGATATGTCACAGACACATTGGCAGTAGCCACACAGCCAGATAGACAGTAGTGAAGCAATATAACAAATACTGTTACCCATTTACAGTTTGTAATCTAGTGTTGAATATAATAAGGTTCAAATAATTAGAATATCATTAGAGAGGTGACACCTCTTTAGCTGGATTTGATCTTAGTATGTGTTATTCATAATGCCTGGAACTTAATCTGGAAGTTTTTTAAAGCCCTAAATTGCTCCTGTTCAATGGCAGAACCATTGTGGGGGTTTGTTCTTTTCAAACCTTCTCAGAAGTTATATACATAAAATGAGTGCAACTGTTTTTAATAAATCAATTCCAAATTTATCATAATATATGAACTATTTTAGGCACATTCACATCTGTCAGAAAATGTGGCTGCAGAAAGTCGTGTTGCTGCATCCCGCTCGCCACCACACCCCATTAGAGTCTATTGAGTTGCAAAGGCAGTTGCGAACGCAAACACATGTTTATATTTCATGTGTTTTGCATTTGCAGCACCATAGATTTTAAAGGGAGTCAGTAGTCTGGAAGGCAGAACGAAGTAACCACAAACATGTTTTTTTTTTATAACACAGACACAAAGCAAATTTATTGGAGCTGCAAAATGTAAAACAGAATCCCTACTGCAAATCCAGCCACAAAGCTGCATGCCACTAACGCATACAGACAGGCGTAAACGTATTCTATATGTTCTACATGATTAGTGTTAAATTTTTTTAAAGGTTTCTACACTTCTGTTCTGTTGTCCTTTTTGCTCTCTTGTACACTAGTCTTATTATTCTCTTTATTTTCTAACTTTTTTTGTCTATTGTGAAAGTCATGTAACACTGCTCATTATTATTGAAAGGAAAAAGCGCACTATATTTCCCTCTGCACATTTGATGAAGAACTTTGTGTTTGTGTGTCAGTTGTACCAGCTCCTATGTAACTGAAGAATCATTAAAAGTGGATTTATGCATAATCAGTTTGGCATGCTTTATGCCATTATAGTGCGTCTATCTAACTTTTCTATAGAAAGCTTTATCTATTCATAAAGCAGAATTTCAAAAGGCCCTCTTGCACCTTTATACTTTGGACATTGGACAGTTAGGGGAAAACCCTATCCTCTAGGAAAGGGTTGGGGAACACAGCTTAAATGGGACACTCACTTTCTCTCCCCTGAATATGCCTTGCTGAGGTCCATCTGAGATTCCATGGACGCTCATCCACCATTTAAAAGCAAATTGGTGGATGACTCCCAGCCCCCCTCCATCACAGAAACTAGAGCCCCCTAACAAAGAAAGGATGCTGCAAGATCCAATTTTAGGAGCTGGTAAGTATTAGAGAGCTGGATATCAGTGAAACTGTTGCTGGGGAGAAGAGGTAAATATTTATTATTTTTTCATGTTTTGCCAGACACCTCTTCTGTCCTGTAGCCGCTTTACCAAGGGCTCCATCTGTCCCACAGCATGAACGTGTCCTGGGATTCCATGGGTGCTCATTAGAGATGAGCGAACTTTTGAAAAATTCGATTCGACTGATTCGCCGAATTTTCCGACAAAAATCGTTTCGACCCGAATAAATTCGCGACGAATCGCTATTAAAAACGGCTATTTCTGAGCCTCCTACAGCCTCAATAGGGTTGTAAACCATTCAGCCTTGCTGTAACACGCACAGGATGCGTGCTGGGTTAGTTAAATAATACTTTTAAGAAATATCACATGCAGATCAGAGGCATCGCTAATAGAATCGCAGAGCGGCACAATTGCAGAGAGTTGAAGTGGCATCACTATGAGGGGCAGAAGGAGCCCAAATATACACTGGAGTTGGCCTCAGGAGCCCAAAAATTGGATGAATCACACCCTGGAGTTGGCAGAAGTTGGCAGCAGCAGCAGCAGGAGCCCAAATATACACTGGAGTTGGCTTCAGGAGCCCAAAAATTGGATGAATCACACCCTGGAGTTGGCAGGAGTTGACAGCAGCAGCAGCAGGAGCCCAAATATACACTGGAGTTGGCCTCAGGAGCCCAAAAATTGGATGAATCACACCCTGGAGTTGGCAGGAGTTGGCAGCAGCAGCAGCAGGAGCCCAAATATACACTGGAGTTGGCTTCAGGAGCCCAAAAATTGGATGAATCACACCCTGGAGTTGGCAGGAGTTGACAGCAGCAGCAGCAGGAGCCCAAATATACACTGGAGTTGGCTTCAGGAGCCCAAAAATTGGATGAATCACAGCCTGGAGTTGGCAGAAGTTGGCAGCAGCAGCAGCAGGAGCCCAAATATACACTGGAGTTGGCTTCAGGAGCCCAAAAATTGGATGAATCACACCCTGGAGTTGGCAGAAGTTGGCAGCAGCAGCAGCAGGAGCCCAAATATACACTGGAGTTGGCTTCAGGAGCCCAAAAATTGGATGAATCACACCCTGGAGTTGGCAGGAGTTGACAGTAGCAGCAGCAGGAGCCCAAATATACACTGGAGTTGGCTTCAGGAGCCCAAAAATTGGATGAATCACAGCCTGGAGTTGGCAGGAGTTGACAGTAGCAGCAGCAGGAGCCCAAATATACACTGGAGTTGGCCTCAGGAGCCCAAAAATTGGATGAATCACACCCTGGAGTTGGCAGGAGTTGGCAGCAGCAGCAGCAGGAGCCCAAATATACACTGGAGTTGGCTTCAGGAGCCCAAAAATTGGATGAATCACACCCTGGAGTTGGCAGAAGTTGGCAGCAGCAGCAGCAGGAGCCCAAATATACACTGGAGTTGGCTTCAGGAGCCCAAAAATTGGATGAATCACACCCTGGAGTTGGCAGAAGTTGGCAGCAGCAGCAGCAGGAGCCCAAATATACACTGGAGTTGGCTTCAGGAGCCCAAAAATTGGATGAATCACACCCTGGAGTTGGCAGAAGTTGGCAGCAGCAGCAGCAGGAGCCCAAATATACACTGGAGTTGGCTTCAGGAGCCCAAAAATTGGATGAATCACACCCTGGAGTTGGCAGGAGTTGACAGCAGCAGCAGCAGGAGCCCAAATATACACTGGAGTTGGCTTCAGGAGCCCAAAAATTGGATGAATCACACCCTGGAGTTGGCAGGAGTTGACAGCAGCAGCAGCAGGAGCCCAAATATACACTGGAGTTGGCTTCAGGAGCCCAAAAATTGGATGAATCACACCCTGGAGTTGGCAGAAGTTGGCAGCAGCAGCAGCAGGAGCCCAAATATACACTGGAGTTGGCTTCAGGAGCCCAAAAATTGGATGAATCACACCCTGGAGTTGGCAGAAGTTGGCAGCAGCAGCAGCAGGAGCCCAAATATACACTGGAGTTGGCTTCAGGAGCCCAAAAATTGGATGAATCACACCCTGGAGTTGGCAGGAGTTGACAGCAGCAGCAGCAGGAGCCCAAATATACACTGGAGTTGGCTTCAGGAGCCCAAAAATTGGATGAATCACACCCTGGAGTTGGCAGGAGTTGACAGCAGCAGCAGCAGGAGCCCAAATATACACTGGAGTTGGCTTCAGGAGCCCAAAAATTGGATGAATCACACCCTGGAGTTGGCAGAAGTTGGCAGCAGCAGCAGCAGGAGCCCAAATATACACTGGAGTTGGCTTCAGGAGCCCAAAAATTGGATGAATCACACCCTGGAGTTGGCAGAAGTTGGCAGCAGCAGCAGCAGGAGCCCAAATATACACTGGAGTTGGCTTCAGGAGCCCAAAAATTGGATGAATCACACCCTGGAGTTGGCAGGAGTTGACAGTAGCAGCAGCAGGAGCCCAAATATACACTGGAGTTGGCTTCAGGAGCCCAAAAATTGGATGAATCACAGCCTGGAGTTGGCAGGAGTTGACAGTAGCAGCAGCAGGAGCCCAAATATACACTGGAGTTGGCCTCAGGAGCCCAAAAATTGGATGAATCACACCCTGGAGTTGGCAGGAGTTGGCAGCAGCAGCAGCAGGAGCCCAAATATACACTGGAGTTGGCTTCAGGAGCCCAAAAATTGGATGAATCACACCCTGGAGTTGGCAGAAGTTGGCAGCAGCAGCAGCAGGAGCCCAAATATACACTGGAGTTGGCTTCAGGAGCCCAAAAATTGGATGAATCACACCCTGGAGTTGGCAGGAGTTGACAGCAGCAGCAGCAGGAGCCCAAATATACACTGGAGTTGGCTTCAGGAGCCCAAAAATTGGATGAATCACACCCTGGAGTTGGCAGGAGTTGACAGCAGCAGCAGCAGCAGGAGCCCAAATATACACTGGAGTTGGCTTCAGGAGCCCAAAAATTGGATGAATCACACCCTGGAGTTGGCAGGAGTTGACAGCAGCAGCAGCAGGAGCCCAAATATACACTGGAGTTGGCTTCAGGAGCCCAAAAATTGGATGAATCACACCCTGGAGTTGGTAGGAGTTGACAGCAGCAGCAGCAGGAGCCCAAATATACACTGGAGTTGGCTTCAGGAGCCCAAAAATTGGATGAATCACACCCTGGAGTTGGCAGAAGTTGGCAGCAGCAGCAGCAGGAGCCCAAATATACACTGGAGTTGGCTTCAGGAGCCCAAAAATTGGATGAATCACACCCTGGAGTTGGCAGGAGTTGACAGTAGCAGCAGCAGGAGCCCAAATATACACTGGAGTTGGCTTCAGGAGCCCAAAAATTGGATGAATCACACCCTGGAGTTGGCAGAAGTTGGCAGCAGCAGCAGCAGGAGCCCAAATATACACTGGAGTTGGCTTCAGGAGCCCAAAAATTGGATGAATCACACCCTGGAGTTGGCAGAAGTTGGCAGCAGCAGGAGCCCAAATATACACTGGAGTTGGCTTCAGGAGCCCAAAAATTGGATGAATCACACCCTGGAGTTGGCAGAAGTTGGCAGCAGCAGCAGCAGGAGCCCAAATATACACTGGAGTTGGCTTCAGGAGCCCAAAAATTGGATGAATCACACCCTGGAGTTGGCAGAAGTTGGCAGCAGCAGCAGCAGGAGCCCAAATATACACTGGAGTTGGCTTCAGGAGCCCAAAAATTGGATGAATCACACCCTGGAGTTGGCAGGAGTTGACAGTAGCAGCAGCAGGAGCCCAAATATACACTGGAGTTGGCTTCAGGAGCCCAAAAATTGGATGAATCACAGCCTGGAGTTGGCAGGAGTTGACAGTAGCAGCAGCAGGAGCCCAAATATACACTGGAGTTGGCCTCAGGAGCCCAAAAATTGGATGAATCACACCCTGGAGTTGGCAGGAGTTGGCAGCAGCAGCAGCAGGAGCCCAAATATACACTGGAGTTGGCTTCAGGAGCCCAAAAATTGGATGAATCACACCCTGGAGTTGGCAGAAGTTGGCAGCAGCAGCAGCAGGAGCCCAAATATACACTGGAGTTGGCTTCAGGAGCCCAAAAATTGGATGAATCACACCCTGGAGTTGGCAGGAGTTGACAGCAGCAGCAGCAGGAGCCCAAATATACACTGGAGTTGGCTTCAGGAGCCCAAAAATTGGATGAATCACACCCTGGAGTTGGCAGGAGTTGACAGCAGCAGCAGCAGGAGCCCAAATATACACTGGAGTTGGCTTCAGGAGCCCAAAAATTGGATGAATCACACCCTGGAGTTGGCAGGAGTTGACAGCAGCAGCAGCAGGAGCCCAAATATACACTGGAGTTGGCTTCAGGAGCCCAAAAATTGGATGAATCACACCCTGGAGTTGGCAGGAGTTGACAGCAGCAGCAGCAGGAGCCCAAATATACACTGGAGTTGGCTTCAGGAGCCCAAAAATTGGATGAATCACACCCTGGAGTTGGCAGGAGTTGACAGTAGCAGCAGCAGGAGCCCAAATATACACTGGAGTTGGCTTCAGGAGCCCAAAAATTGGATGAATCACACCCTGGAGTTGGCAGAAGTTGGCAGCAGCAGCAGCAGGAGCCCAAATATACACTGGAGTTGGCTTCAGGAGCCCAAAAATTGGATGAATCACACCCTGGAGTTGGCAGAAGTTGGCAGCAGCAGCAGCAGGAGCCCAAATATACACTGGAGTTGGCTTCAGGAGCCCAAAAATTGGATGAATCACACCCTGGAGTTGGCAGAAGTTGGCAGCAGCAGCAGCAGGAGCCCAAATATACACTGGAGTTGGCTTCAGGAGCCCAAAAATTGGATGAATCACACCCTGGAGTTGGCAGGAGTTGACAGTAGCAGCAGCAGGAGCCCAAATATACACTGGAGTTGGCTTCAGGAGCCCAAAAATTGGATGAATCACAGCCTGGAGTTGGCAGGAGTTGACAGTAGCAGCAGCAGGAGCCCAAATATACACTGGAGTTGGCCTCAGGAGCCCAAAAATTGGATGAATCACACCCTGGAGTTGGCAGAAGTTGGCAGCAGCAGCAGCAGGAGCCCAAATATACACTGGAGTTGGCTTCAGGAGCCCAAAAATTGGATGAATCACACCCTGGAGTTGGCAGAAGTTGGCAGCAGCAGCAGCAGGAGCCCAAATATACACTGGAGTTGGCTTCAGGAGCCCAAAAATTGGATGAATCACACCCTGGAGTTGGCAGAAGTTGGCAGCAGCAGCAGCAGGAGCCCAAATATACACTGGAGTTGGCTTCAGGAGCCCAAAAATTGGATGAATCACACCCTGGAGTTGGCAGAAGTTGGCAGCAGCAGCAGCAGGAGCCCAAATATACACTGGAGTTGGCTTCAGGAGCCCAAAAATTGGATGAATCACACCCTGGAGTTGGCAGGAGTTGACAGTAGCAGCAGCAGGAGCCCAAATATACACTGGAGTTGGCTTCAGGAGCCCAAAAATTGGATGAATCACAGCCTGGAGTTGGCAGGAGTTGACAGTAGCAGCAGCAGGAGCCCAAATATACACTGGAGTTGGCCTCAGGAGCCCAAAAATTGGATGAATCACACCCTGGAGTTGGCAGAAGTTGGCAGCAGCAGCAGCAGGAGCCCAAATATACACTGGAGTTGGCTTCAGGAGCCCAAAAATTGGATGAATCACACCCTGGAGTTGGCAGGAGTTGACAGCAGCAGCAGCAGGAGCCCAAATATACACTGGAGTTGGCTTCAGGAGCCCAAAAATTGGATGAATCACACCCTGGAGTTGGCAGGAGTTGACAGCAGCAGCAGCAGGAGCCCAAATATACACTGGAGTTGGCTTCAGGAGCCCAAAAATTGGATGAATCACACCCTGGAGTTGGCAGGAGTTGACAGCAGCAGCAGCAGGAGCCCAAATATACACTGGAGTTGGCTTCAGGAGCCCAAAAATTGGATGAATCACACCCTGGAGTTGGCAGGAGTTGGCAGCAGCAGCAGCAGGAGCCCAAATATACACTGGAGTTGGCTTCAGGAGCCCAAAAATTGGATGAATCACACCCTGGAGTTGGCAGGAGTTGACAGCAGCAGCAGCAGGAGCCCAAATATACACTGGAGTTGGCTTCAGGAGCCCAAAAATTGGATGAATCACACCCTGGAGTTGGCAGGAGTTGACAGCAGCAGCAGCAGGAGCCCAAATATACACTGGAGTTGGCTTCAGGAGCCCAAAAATTGGATGAATCACACCCTGGAGTTGGCAGAAGTTGGCAGCAGCAGCAGCAGGAGCCCAAATATACACTGGAGTTGGCTTCAGGAGCCCAAAAATTGGATGAATCACACCCTGGAGTTGGCAGGAGTTGACAGTAGCAGCAGCAGGAGCCCAAATATACACTGGAGTTGGCCTCAGGAGCCCAAAAATTGGATGAATCACACCCTGGAGTTGGCAGGAGTTGGCAGCAGCAGCAGCAGGAGCCCAAATATACACTGGAGTTGGCTTCAGGAGCCCAAAAATTGGATGAATCACACCCTGGAGTTGGCAGAAGTTGGCAGCAGCAGCAGCAGGAGCCCAAATATACACTGGAGTTGGCTTCAGGAGCCCAAAAATTGGATGAATCACACCCTGGAGTTGGCAGGAGTTGGCAGCAGCAGCAGCAGGAGCCCAAATATACACTGGAGTTGGCTTCAGGAGCCCAAAAATTGGATGAATCACACCCTGGAGTTGGCAGGAGTTGACAGCAGCAGCAGCAGGAGCCCAAATATACACTGGAGTTGGCTTCAGGAGCCCAAAAATTGGATGAATCACACCCTGGAGTTGGCAGAAGTTGGCAGCAGCAGCAGCAGGAGCCCAAATATACACTGGAGTTGGCCTCAGGAGCCCAAAAATTGGATGAATCACACCCTGGAGTTGGCAGGAGTTGACAGTAGCAGCAGCAGGAGCCCAAATATACACTGGAGTTGGCTTCAGGAGCCCAAAAATTGGATGAATCACACCCTGGAGTTGGCAGGAGTTGACAGTAGCAGCAGCAGGAGCCCAAAAAATGGCCTAAAGACATAAATATGTTTTGCACCATTTGGAAAGTGTAAAACGTGGCACCATGCTGAATCTAGTCGCATGCATCAGGCATTGGTGGGTGGAAATCCTGGCTGATCCATCCCTGATTCATTTTGACAAAGGTGAGTCTCTCCACATTTTTAGTTGACAGACGAGTTCTCCTCGCCGTAACTATGGCCCCCGCCGCACTAAACACCCGCTCAGATGGCACGCTACTTGCCGGGCAGGACAGCTTTTCCAGGGCAAACTCTGCTAGTTGCGGCCACAAATCAAGTTTGGCTGCCCAGAAGTCCAGCGGATCCTCAAGGTGTGTTGGCATGGTCATGTCAAAGTATGACATGACCTGCTGGTTCAGGTCCTGCTCCAGGTCTTCCTGCTGCTCATGAGTAGCCTCACTATGCGGGTGTAGAAAGCTACTCATTAGCGACTGAAGACTGAGGCTGCTGCTGCTGATGGAGCTTCTGCTGCTGCTGCTGCCAACCCCCCCAGCGGCCATGGCAGTGGAAGGTGAGCGCAGAGGTCCCCTCGAGTCAGACCTGCGAGAGTATGGACCATGGCGCAGATAGGCATCGGCCAACTGCCTACGTAGAATGTCTTTGTAGTAGTTGAGTTTGTCCTCCCTCTCGGTGGGTTTAAAAAATGCCCCCATTTTGTGCCGGAAGCGAGGGTCCAATAAGGTGGACAGCCAGAAGTCATCCCGCCGACAGATGGAAACAATTCTGGGGTCACTACGCAAGCACGTGAGCATGCTTCGTGCCATTTGCGCAAGTGACTCGGATGGACTACCTGTCTCCATCTCCACTGCATACTGCCACGGTGTGCCCGGGTCCTCTGTCTCTCCTTCCTCAAAAACCTCTAGCTCCTCTGGCTGCTCCTGCTCCTCCTCTCCTGTCCGCTGACTAGATAAACCAGCCATTTCGCCAAGCCTAAACTGTGTTTCGCTGGGCAACTCCTCCTCCTCCTCTTCCTCCTCCTCCTCCTCCAGTTCAGCTCCAAGGGGGTTCATGTGGCCGTAAGATGTAAACGCCATGTCTCCAGTGCCCTGACCAGCCATGGTTTCCAACATGTGCTGTAGTACATGAAGCAGTGGAATCACGTCGTTCATCCCGTAATCCTGCCGACTGACAAATAAAGTGGCTTCCTCAAAGGGCCTGAGCAAACGGCAGGTGTCACGTATGAGCTGCCACTGGTTGACATTGAAGTTACACAGGGGAGTCCCCCTATCTGCTTGGATCATCAGGAAATCCGTGATGGCTTTTCTCTGTTCATATAATCGGTCCAACATGTGAAGGGTGGAATTCCAACGGGTGGAAACATCGCAAATCAGACTATGTTGGGGGATACCATTCTGACGCTGTAGCTCAAGAAGGGTGTGTTTGGCAGTGTAGGAGTGGCTGAAGTGCATGCAAAGTTTCCGTGAAGTTGTTAGGATGTCCTGCAGATGGGGGGAACACTTCAGAAACCGCTTGACAACCAGATTGAAGACGTGAGCCATGCAGGGGGCATGGGTCAGGCTTCCTTGGCGCAGCGCAGACAAAATGTTCTTCCCATTGTCGGTAACCATGATTCCCATTTTAAGTTTTCTCGGAATAAGCCATGTTTGGATTTCCTGATGAATACATTTAAGCAGTTCCTCCCCTGTGTGACTCCGTTCGCCAAGACAAACCATGTGAAGCACTGCGTGACACCTCCGTGCCCTGCACACATGGTAGACTGGAGGGGCACTGAGACTTGAGCCTACAGTGGAGGGTGAGGAGATGGCGGAGGATGAGGAGGCCGAGTCGCACGGTGTCACAGGCCCAATGGGCAGAGAGCGCGGAGGCCGAAGCGGCGTGACCTGTCCAAGTTGCTGCTGCAAAGGGACCACATTCACCCAGTGGGCCGTAAACGACATGTACTGCCCCTGACCGTAGTTACAGCTCCAGATGTCGGCGCTGCCATGTATTTTGCTACACACCGACAGGCTCAAGGACTGGCCCACCTTCTGTTCAACAAAAGTGTGCAGCGCTGGTACTGCCTTCTTGGCAAAGAAATGACGGCTTGGGACTCTCCACCTCGGCTCGGCACAAGCCATCAGTTCTCTGAAAGGTGCAGATTCCACCACCTGAAAAGGGAGCGACTGCAGCACCAGCAACTTGGACAGGAGCACATTCAGCTTCTGCGCCGTAGGATGAGTGGGCGCATACTGCTGTCTCTTGGACATGGCTTCGCTGATGGATTGCTGGCGGGATGCATGACTTGGAGGAGGAGGAGCAGGAGCGACAGAGGATGGGTATGACGCACAGCTGCCTTCGGCTGAGGTGCTGGAGCCTTGGCTGGCAGAAATTGGGAGCTCACTTGGTGAGGAAGCAGACTGGACCACCCCTTGGGAGCCTCGGTTCTCCCAGGTCGTTTTATGGTGACGCATCATATGTTGACGCAGGGCCGTGGTGCCAACATTTGGACCCTGGCCACGCTTCACCTTTTGCCTACATATCTTGCATGTGGCCATGTTACCCTCCTGCGGATGCCTAGGGAAAAACTGCCACACTGCCGAGTAGCTACTTTTCCCACCCCCTGGCCTCACTGATTCACTGCTGCTGTTGCCAACTCCAGGAACCCCTGCTCCACTACCTCCCGATAAGGTAGACTGCCGCACAGCAGGTGCTCTACCCCGGCCCCGGCCCCGGCCGGCTCCAGCCTTTGGAATTGTGCCCCCATGCTGACTGCTACCACCTTGCTGCCTCAGCTGCTGACTCCGGGGCAACCTGCACCCCTCTTCTCCTGATGATGACGATGAAGCCCCTTCATCACCCGGCTCCCAAGTGCGATCGGCTTCATCGTCATCATCATCATCATCACCGGGTTGTGGCTGTACGTCACTGATGTTCGTGGATTCGTCAACAGTGTCTGGCGCAGGAGCTGGAACGCTCGCAGCACCCACGACACTGTCCACATCACTATTTGTCTGCCTAGCTAAAGAAGCCACCTCCATTTCTTGGCTGGGCAGTAGCTGCTGACTGTCCTCTATCTGATGGTCCTCCTCACTAAAGAGTGGAGCTGAACCCAAAGCATAGGATACGTCGCTGGGGGAGGGAACGGCGTAGGCCAGAGGCAATGGGAGGACAGGGACTGCTCTCGGGGCATGCCAACTCAGGGTTGTGTCAGAGGAACCTACCGACCCTAGACTGGGGGTCTCAGACGTAAGTTGTGATGATGTTGTTGATGAGCGCGTCAACCAATCTACCACGGCAGATGCGTTACTGGTGGAGACCCGACCACTAGCAGATACTGGCAGATTAGGTCTCTCAGCGTGACTCCTGCTGCTACTGGCCCCCAGTCTGATGCGAGCTCTGCCTGCGGAATCTTGGCCTCTGCCACTCCTCTTTTCACTTCCAGGCACTTGTCTGCCCGACATAGTCTAACTGGCGTGGTAGTAGGTGATATTTAAAAAAACCCCGGGCAGCGGTGGGTCTATATGAAACAGAATATAATGCACACCAAAAGTGAGCAGTAACACTCAGCCTCCAACAGGCCTGCTTAGTGTAAATAAGAGAGCTGCTTAGTGTAAATAAAGAGGGGTATGCTATGTTACAGAATGGGATGCCTCAACAGAAGTGCACCTGGCAGGCAGCAGTAAGCCTATGCCCAGCAAAAGTGTCTTATAATATAAATATAATAAGAGCAAATGCTTATATGGTCTTAAACAGAGGCTGCTTTAGTCACAGAATGGGATGCCCCGGGCAGGAATCGAGCTGGCAGGGTACAGTAGTGCTTTGGCCAGCAAAAGTGTCTTTATCAGGCTAATTTCAAATATGATAAGAGCAAATGCTTATATGGTCTTAAACAGAGGCTGCTGTAGTCACAGAATGGGATGCCCCGGGCAGGAATCGAGCTGGCAGGGTCCAGTAGGGCTTTGGCCAGCAAAAGTGTCTTTATCAGGCCTAATTTCAAATATGATAAGAGCAAATGCTTATATGGTCTTAAACAGAGGCTGCTTTAGTCACAGAATGGGATGCCCCGGGCAGGAATCGAGCTGGCAGGGTACAGTAGTGCTTTGGCCAGCAAAAGTGTCTTTATCAGGCTAATTTCAAATATGATAAGAGCAAATGCTTATATGGTCTTAAACAGAGGCTGCTTTAGTCACAGAATGGGATGCCCCGGGCAGGAATCGAGCTGGCAGGGTACAGTAGTGCTTTGGCCAGCAAAAGTGTCTTTATCAGGCCTAATTTCAAATATGATAAGAGCAAATGCTTATATGGTCTTAAACAGAGGCTGCTTTAGTCACAGAATGGGATGCCCCGGGCAGGAATCGAGCTGGCAGGGTACAGTAGTGCTTTGGCCAGCAAAAGTGTCTTTATCAGGCTAATTTCAAATATGATAAGAGCAAATGCTTATATGGTCTTAAACAGAGGCTGCTGTAGTCACAGAATGGGATGCCCCGGGCAGGAATCGAGCTGGCAGGGTACAGTAGTGCTTTGGCCAGCAAAAGTGTCTTTATCAGGCTAATTTCAAATATGATAAGAGCAAATGCTTATATGGTCTTAAACAGAGGCTGCTGTAGTCACAGAATGGGATGCCCCGGGCAGGAATCGAGCTGGCAGGGTCCAGTAGGGCTTTGGCCAGCAAAAGTGTCTTTATCAGGCCTAATTTCAAATATGATAAGAGCAAATGCTTATATGGTCTTAAACAGAGGCTGCTTTAGTCACAGAATGGGATGCCCCGGGCAGGAATCGAGCTGGCAGGGTACAGTAGTGCTTTGGCCAGCAAAAGTGTCTTTATCAGGCTAATTTCAAATATGATAAGAGCAAATGCTTATATGGTCTTAAACAGAGGCTGCTTTAGTCACAGAATGGGATGCCCCGGGCAGGAATCGAGCTGGCAGGGTACAGTAGTGCTTTGGCCAGCAAAAGTGTCTTTATCAGGCCTAATTTCAAATATGATAAGAGCAAATGCTTATATGGTCTTAAACAGAGGATGCTTTAGTCACAGAATGGGATGCCCCGGGCAGGAATCGAGCTGGCAGGGTACAGTAGTGCTTTGGCCAGCAAAAGTGTCTTTATCAGGCTAATTTCAAATATGATAAGAGCAAATGCTTATATGGTCTTAAACAGAGGCTGCTTTAGTCACAGAATGGGATGCCCCGGGCAGGAATCGAGCTGGCAGGGTACAGTAGTGCTTTGGCCAGCAAAAGTGTCTTTATCAGGCTAATTTCAAATATGATAAGAGCAAATGCTTATATGGTCTTAAACAGAGGCTGCTGTAGTCACAGAATGGGATGCCCCGGGCAGGAATCGAGCTGGCAGGGTACAGTAGTGCTTTGGCCAGCAAAAGTGTCTTTATCAGGCCTAATTTCAAATATGATAAGAGCAAATGCTTATATGGTCTTAAACAGAGGCTGCTTTAGTCACAGAATGGGATGCCCCGGGCAGGAATCGAGCTGGCAGGGTACAGTAGTGCTTTGGCCAGCAAAAGTGTCTTTATCAGGCTAATTTCAAATATGATAAGAGCAAATGCTTATATGGTCTTAAACAGAGGCTGCTTTAGTCACAGAATGGGATGCCCCGGGCAGGAATCGAGCTGGCAGGGTACAGTAGTGCTTTGGCCAGCAAAAGTGTCTTTATCAGGCCTAATTTCAAATATGATAAGAGCAAATGCTTATATGGTCTTAAACAGAGGCTGCTTTAGTCACAGAATGGGATGCCCCGGGCAGGAATCGAGCTGGCAGGGTACAGTAGTGCTTTGGCCAGCAAAAGTGTCTTTATCAGGCTAATTTCAAATATGATAAGAGCAAATGCTTATATGGTCTTAAACAGAGGCTGCTGTAGTCACAGAATGGGATGCCCCGGGCAGGAATCGAGCTGGCAGGGTACAGTAGTGCTTTGGCCAGCAAAAGTGTCTTTATCAGGCCTAATTTCAAATATGATAAGAGCAAATGCTTATATGGTCTTAAACAGAGGCTGCTTTAGTCACAGAATGGGATGCCCCGGGCAGGAATCGAGCTGGCAGGGTCCAGTAGGGCTTTGGCCAGCAAAAGTGTCTTTATCAGGCCTAATTTCAAATATGATAAGAGCAAATGCTTATATGGTCTTAAACAGAGGCTGCTTTAGTCACAGAATGGGATGCCCCGGGCAGGAATCGAGCTGGCAGGGTACAGTAGTGCTTTGGCCAGCAAAAGTGTCTTTATCAGGCTAATTTCAAATATGATAAGAGCAAATGCTTATATGGTCTTAAACAGAGGCTGCTTTAGTCACAGAATGGGATGCCCCGGGCAGGAATCGAGCTGGCAGGGTACAGTAGTGCTTTGGCCAGCAAAAGTGTCTTTATCAGGCTAATTTCAAATATGATAAGAGCAAATGCTTATATGGTCTTAAACAGAGGCTGCTTTAGTCACAGAATGGGATGCCCCGGGCAGGAATCGAGCTGGCAGGGTACAGTAGTGCTTTGGCCAGCAAAAGTGTCTTTATCAGGCTAATTTCAAATATGATAAGAGCAAATGCTTATATGGTCTTAAACAGAGGCTGCTGTAGTCACAGAATGGGATGCCCCGGGCAGGAATCGAGCTGGCAGGGTACAGTAGTGCTTTGGCCAGCAAAAGTGTCTTTATCAGGCCTAATTTCAAATATGATAAGAGCAAATGCTTATATGGTCTTAAACAGAGGCTGCTTTAGTCACAGAATGGGATGCCCCGGGCAGGAATCGAGCTGGCAGGGTACAGTAGTGCTTTGGCCAGCAAAAGTGTCTTTATCAGGCCTAATTTCAAATATGATAAGAGCAAATGCTTATATGGTCTTAAACAGAGGCTGCTTTAGTCACAGAATGGGATGCCCCGGGCAGGAATCGAGCTGGCAGGGTACAGTAGTGCTTTGGCCAGCAAAAGTGTCTTTATCAGGCTAATTTCAAATATGATAAGAGCAAATGCTTATATGGTCTTAAACAGAGGCTGCTGTAGTCACAGAATGGGATGCCCCGGGCAGGAATCGAGCTGGCAGGGTCCAGTAGGGCTTTGGCCAGCAAAAGTGTCTTTATCAGGCCTAATTTCAAATATGATAAGAGCAAATGCTTATATGGTCTTAAACAGAGGCTGCTTTAGTCACAGAATGGGATGCCCCGGGCAGGAATCGAGCTGGCAGGGTACAGTAGTGCTTTGGCCAGCAAAAGTGTCTTTATCAGGCTAATTTCAAATATGATAAGAGCAAATGCTTATATGGTCTTAAACAGAGGCTGCTTTAGTCACAGAATGGGATGCCCCGGGCAGGAATCGAGCTGGCAGGGTACAGTAGTGCTTTGGCCAGCAAAAGTGTCTTTATCAGGCCTAATTTCAAATATGATAAGAGCAAATGCTTATATGGTCTTAAACAGAGGCTGCTTTAGTCACAGAATGGGATGCCCCGGGCAGGAATCGAGCTGGCAGGGTACAGTAGTGCTTTGGCCAGCAAAAGTGTCTTTATCAGGCTAATTTCAAATATGATAAGAGCAAATGCTTATATGGTCTTAAACAGAGGCTGCTTTAGTCACAGAATGGGATGCCCCGGGCAGGAATCGAGCTGGCAGGGTACAGTAGTGCTTTGGCCAGCAAAAGTGTCTTTATCAGGCTAATTTCAAATATGATAAGAGCAAATGCTTATATGGTCTTAAACAGAGGCTGCTGTAGTCACAGAATGGGATGCCCCGGGCAGGAATCGAGCTGGCAGGGTACAGTAGTGCTTTGGCCAGCAAAAGTGTCTTTATTAGGCCTAATTTCAAATATGATAAGAGCAAATGCTTATATGGTCTTAAACAGAGGCTGCTTTAGTCACAGAATGGGATGCCCCGGGCAGGAATCGAGCTGGCAGGGTACAGTAGTGCTTTGGCCAGCAAAAGTGTCTTTATCAGGCTAATTTCAAATATGATAAGAGCAAATGCTTATATGGTCTTAAACAGAGGCTGCTTTAGTCACAGAATGGGATGCCCCGGGCAGGAATCGAGCTGGCAGGGTACAGTAGTGCTTTGGCCAGCAAAAGTGTCTTTATCAGGCTAATTTCAAATATGATAAGAGCAAATGCTTATATGGTCTTAAACAGAGGCTGCTTTAGTCACAGAATGGGATGCCCCGGGCAGGAATCGAGCTGGCAGGGTACAGTAGTGCTTTGGCCAGCAAAAGTGTCTTTATCAGGCCTAATTTCAAATATGATAAGAGCAAATGCTTATATGGTCTTAAACAGAGGCTGCTTTAGTCACAGAATGGGATGCCCCGGGCAGGAATCGAGCTGGCAGGGTACAGTAGTGCTTTGGCCAGCAAAAGTGTCTTTATCAGGCTAATTTCAAATATGATAAGAGCAAATGCTTATATGGTCTTAAACAGAGGCTGCTGTAGTCACAGAATGGGATGCCCCGGGCAGGAATCGAGCTGGCAGGGTCCAGTAGGGCTTTGGCCAGCAAAAGTGTCTTTATCAGGCCTAATTTCAAATATGATAAGAGCAAATGCTTATATGGTCTTAAACAGAGGCTGCTTTAGTCACAGAATGGGATGCCCCGGGCAGGAATCGAGCTGGCAGGGTACAGTAGTGCTTTGGCCAGCAAAAGTGTCTTTATCAGGCTAATTTCAAATATGATAAGAGCAAATGCTTATATGGTCTTAAACAGAGGCTGCTTTAGTCACAGAATGGGATGCCCCGGGCAGGAATCGAGCTGGCAGGGTACAGTAGTGCTTTGGCCAGCAAAAGTGTCTTTATCAGGCCTAATTTCAAATATGATAAGAGCAAATGCTTATATGGTCTTAAACAGAGGCTGCTTTAGTCACAGAATGGGATGCCCCGGGCAGGAATCGAGCTGGCAGGGTACAGTAGTGCTTTGGCCAGCAAAAGTGTCTTTATCAGGCCTAATTTCAAATATGATAAGAGCAAATGCTTATATGGTCTTAAACAGAGGCTGCTTTAGTCACAGAATGGGATGCCCCGGGCAGGAATCGAGCTGGCAGGGTACAGTAGTGCTTTGGCCAGCAAAAGTGTCTTTATCAGGCTAATTTCAAATATGATAAGAGCAAATGCTTATATGGTCTTAAACAGAGGCTGCTGTAGTCACAGAATGGGATGCCCCGGGCAGGAATCGAGCTGGCAGGGTCCAGTAGGGCTTTGGCCAGCAAAAGTGTCTTTATCAGGCCTAATTTCAAATATGATAAGAGCAAATGCTTATATGGTCTTAAACAGAGGCTGCTTTAGTCACAGAATGGGATGCCCCGGGCAGGAATCGAGCTGGCAGGGTACAGTAGTGCTTTGGCCAGCAAAAGTGTCTTTATCAGGCTAATTTCAAATATGATAAGAGCAAATGCTTATATGGTCTTAAACAGAGGCTGCTTTAGTCACAGAATGGGATGCCCCGGGCAGGAATCGAGCTGGCAGGGTACAGTAGTGCTTTGGCCAGCAAAAGTGTCTTTATCAGGCTAATTTCAAATATGATAAGAGCAAATGCTTATATGGTCTTAAACAGAGGCTGCTGTAGTCACAGAATGGGATGCCCCGGGCAGGAATCGAGCTGGCAGGGTACAGTAGTGCTTTGGCCAGCAAAAGTGTCTTTATCAGGCTAATTTCAAATATGATAAGAGCAAATGCTTATATGGTCTTAAACAGAGGCTGCTGTAGTCACAGAATGGGATGCCCCGGGCAGGAATCGAGCTGGCAGGGTCCAGTAGGGCTTTGGCCAGCAAAAGTGTCTTTATCAGGCCTAATTTCAAATATGATAAGAGCAAATGCTTATATGGTCTTAAACAGAGGCTGCTTTAGTCACAGAATGGGATGCCCCGGGCAGGAATCGAGCTGGCAGGGTACAGTAGTGCTTTGGCCAGCAAAAGTGTCTTTATCAGGCTAATTTCAAATATGATAAGAGCAAATGCTTATATGGTCTTAAACAGAGGCTGCTTTAGTCACAGAATGGGATGCCCCGGGCAGGAATCGAGCTGGCAGGGTACAGTAGTGCTTTGGCCAGCAAAAGTGTCTTTATCAGGCCTAATTTCAAATATGATAAGAGCAAATGCTTATATGGTCTTAAACAGAGGCTGCTTTAGTCACAGAATGGGATGCCCCGGGCAGGAATCGAGCTGGCAGGGTACAGTAGTGCTTTGGCCAGCAAAAGTGTCTTTATCAGGCTAATTTCAAATATGATAAGAGCAAATGCTTATATGGTCTTAAACAGAGGCTGCTTTAGTCACAGAATGGGATGCCCCGGGCAGGAATCGAGCTGGCAGGGTACAGTAGTGCTTTGGCCAGCAAAAGTGTCTTTATCAGGCTAATTTCAAATATGATAAGAGCAAATGCTTATATGGTCTTAAACAGAGGCTGCTGTAGTCACAGAATGGGATGCCCCGGGCAGGAATCGAGCTGGCAGGGTACAGTAGTGCTTTGGCCAGCAAAAGTGTCTTTATCAGGCCTAATTTCAAATATGATAAGAGCAAATGCTTATATGGTCTTAAACAGAGGCTGCTTTAGTCACAGAATGGGATGCCCCGGGCAGGAATCGAGCTGGCAGGGTACAGTAGTGCTTTGGCCAGCAAAAGTGTCTTTATCAGGCCTAATTTCAAATATGATAAGAGCAAATGCTTATATGGTCTTAAACAGAGGCTGCTTTAGTCACAGAATGGGATGCCCCGGGCAGGAATCGAGCTGGCAGGGTACAGTAGTGCTTTGGCCAGCAAAAGTGTCTTTATCAGGCCTAATTTCAAATATGATAAGAGCAAATGCTTATATGGTCTTAAACAGAGGCTGCTTTAGTCACAGAATGGGATGCCTCACAGCAGACTTAAGATCAGTTCAGTATATATGCACAGTTAGTTACTATAAGCAGCCTGAAAACGCTAACAAAGGCTGGATGAAAAAAAAAAAATCTCCCTGTCAGCCAGCTCCGTTTTTCCTACCTTTCCCTGGCTTTCTGTCTGTCTCCTGTCTGTCTCCTGCCTGTCTCCTGCCTGTCTCCAGCCTGTCCCTGTCTGTCCCTGTCTCCAGCCTGTCTAACTGCCTCAGCTACACAGCGTTCTGTCTGTCTGTCACGAATGCAATAGAGAAATGAGGAAAAGCAAGATGGCCGCCGTTAAATACCGCTGTGTGACGTCACCGGGCTTGCTGGCTGCTGATAGGCTGCATGTGACTGCCCCAGCTTGCACTGGCGCGGGATACATGTCCAGACATGTCCCGCCCGCCATCTTAGAATGCCTGTAATGTAAATGAATGGATGTTAAAGGAAAACTTCGAGTGATCGAATCGCGGGGAAATTCGGATTCGATCCGAATCGAATTTTTCCTGAAATTCGGATCGAATCCGGGTTCGTCCGGATCGATTCGCTCATCCCTAGTGCTCATCTACCATTTCAAAATAAAACTGGTGGGAAAGGCTCAGCCCTGCCTCCATCAAAAATAACTGAAGGGTGTGCCATGCACCGCCTTGGTGCTCTGCCCAGTCTGTACAAGGTGGTAGGGAAGTACTTGGATGCCTCAGGCCACAATTTTGGGAACAATTAGAAAGCTGGATGGTAAAGCAGTTGTGAGAAGAGATTATTATTATTTACATTTATAATTTTTTGCCAGACAGGGTCTTTGAGTATTTTGGACAAAAAAATATATTTATAACAGCCTCAGCGGTGAATATAGCAATGCAAAAATAACTTGTTCTAGAGGTTACCTAGCAGGAGTAGGCGATATAGACATGGCCTTCTAAGGCGCTAGGAGCCCCATTTACAAGTGTGCTATCCAGCTACTGGAGCTGGCCACTCTGTGCTGAGTTAAAGCAGTTAAAGGGTTCCCCAGCCCCCCCCCCCCCCCACACCAAACGGCAATCTCTGTATCTCGGGGCAATGAAACCGGCTCAGAAGTGGCCTTGTTAAAAAAAACATGTATTTTCACCACTGTGGCCATGCTCACCCAGCATTTTTAAGATTGACCATTGATCTTCTTGACAGAGAATGTGATCTGCCCCCCAGCCTCATTCCTTGCTTCCCTCTAGTCTGGGTATGCTCCCACCCCCATCTGAATGGCTGGACAAAGCAGAGTGCCTCAGCTAAAGAGAAGATGGGGCCTTGGGCAACAACAGAACCGTGGAAGCCCAGTAAAGGTAAGTTTTGCAGGCAACCCAGAGTCTTCAAACAGCTGTGCATCCCAATCTCGGGTTTCCTCAGGGAAGTTAAATTCTTGCGTAACCAGTGGTGGCATCTATACTATTTTAAAGATTGTGTATGCCATAACTAAATAGCTGGTGTGGCTGTGCACAGCCATAGGGAGATGCAGGGGGTGCCACACGACTGTTGTGATGCCCCGAGAATAAAGATACCAGGTTTTGGTCCACTTGAATGGAGTTCCTAAAGGCGCTGAGCACATTTGTTTGGGATGGTCCCCCTTCCATTCACTTTGGCATCCAGCCAAGGATAATTACAGTTCATGAGGAGGAAGGCTTTTTTAGTATAGAGGGGGAGCCTCTGTGGAACCCCTGTCACTGTAAGGGCGGCATGGAGAGATATTCGCGGGGAAATTTCCCTCCATGCCCCTCCCCTCCAATGACTGTAATATAAAAGTTTCCCTCCTTGGCCGGATGCCAAGGTGGAAGAAGGAAGGATCTGTCTTCCCCTCAACATCAGAAGACCCGAACACTTTCAGAAGACCCCAGCCTGCTTGCCAAGGAGGGAGCTCCTGACCAGACAGACCATCAGCGGGGCACAGATGCAGTGATTTCTCTTAAATTTAGTTTAAATATTTTTGTGTGGTGTTATTTTTTGAAACTTTCTGATCTGGTAAGGGGTCCATGGGGCACCAGTGTATTGTATTCAGCATTTGAGAGTACCGAATGCTTGATACTGGGGACAATCAGGATGGAGGGCTTCTGAGCTGAATAGACCCTACTTTGCTGATTGCAGAGGCCATGGCATCTGACACAGCACTCCAAAACTCTCTTTCTGTTTCAAATAGCCATTACATAGCCCCCTACTACTGTCCTCTTCTACAAATAAAGCACCAGGAGAAATGGAAGAAGAGTGATGGCTAAAGAGGAACAATCACCAGGATTTTCACTTTCTTTGATATTTGGCCAATATATAATTCTTCCCTTGTCAGTGATCCCATGGCACATGCACATGATCGCCTCCAATTCAGCATTGGAGCTAGCTGCTCCAATGCGGGCACCAGCCAGAGGGAAGCAAGAAATGGCAGCGCATCTTGGGAACATTGGTGAGGTGGATATACTAGGCATTTCACATAGGTCGGCACTCCGATTTGGGATAGGGAATCCACGGGCCCTGGAGTCATTATGCACCCTGTGGAACAGGGCCACTCCCTCACCCAGTACATCTGCCAAATCTCCCCATGTTGATTGGGAATTTACTGAACTTAATTTTAATGCCTACACAATCCTAAACATGCAAGATAATGTCTGGGAGGTAAGGCTCCAGTAAAGCTCTGTCAAATATTTGCCCAGCTATAGCTTCCCAAATCCAGCTGCTCTACAATACATGTTCAGTATATCTCAGATTTCCAAACACATTCATTTCAGTGCGCTCATCTGGAAGGTAGCAAAGCATTTATAATGTGTTTTGGATGCAAATGACCTGTACTTGCCTTGAACTTACAATTGGTTCCCAGTAAACAAAAAAAAAAGATAGATTGTAAGTGAATGTGACAGGTTGTGTTATGAGACTTGCAAAATATATTTGATTGAAAATCCATATTTGAATTATTATATAATCTACAGATATACCGGGCTATGTTCAGCATAGAAAAGTATATATAGCATCAGAGCCTTTGTATATGAAAGTGTGTTACATTAATATAGCTCAGGGGAAGCTAAAGACAATGAATATATATTAAAAACACATTATGGTACAGTGCGGACATCTTGCTAGTGCCAAGCTATCCTGAATAATGTCCTTGTTTTAAAATCTACAATAAAAAGTAATTACAAGTACTTGTTTCGGATTCACTAGCCCTAAGTCATAACTATAGAGTCAAACGATATTGGTGCCAGCTTCAGAAAAGGCTTTGGATTGGGTCTCTGCTAAAAAATGGCAGTGACCCTGTCCAGCATACACCACGGGTACCCCCTCTGTGCTAACCTTGTTCTTACTTGTATATTCTTTTTCAAGTTCCTGTGGACCCATACAGTTACTCTTTGCCCTAAGAAGTTCTCCCACCGGTATCGTCTTCACCACCGTAATGTATCTAAGCACAATGCCAGTTTCAACTCTAAATGGACCCCAAAAAGGCCGCACAACCTAAAGGTAAAATCTAAATAATTATATCTTTAATGTTCACAAAGTACCAATCTACAATGACAAAACATATAATTTAATACAATACAATATAATAAATACATAAAACCACAAGACTAATTAAAAACACAAAAGATATTGCCATAGGATGCTGACCCCATTGACTCTCTCAAATCAATATTGCACTATGCCCTAATCCACATATATAAGCCACAATTATAAGAACACTCGAAGATGTTATTTGATGTGTAATAGAGTGCTTATTAAAAAAAGGAAAAGAAAGGAAATATATATATATATATATATATCAAAAGTTCTATAAAAAACGAAATTACATTCTGTGCAGCACAATATAACATTATACCATTATGAACCTTGTGCCAATATAGAAAGTGCATGCGTGCTAAATTAATCAATATATACAATTAAGTACAGTATAAGGTGAAATAAAAACAATATCACCCTATCTTCGAGCAAAAAAAGAATAATTAAGTAGGGCAAAGTCAGAGTAAAAAATAATAAAAAATTTCAATCATTAACCCTAACAGCTTCTCAGCATACCTAGTTGTTTACACTACTCAACAGAGAAAGACATTTTCTCATTAAAACCAGACTATGGGAACCGGAAGCAATGGTCTGTTATGTTGTGTAGGACAGGACCACTTGCTGGACTTAGTAGTTCATCCTCTGTCAATGATTCAGCTAAAGAACCTATAGGTTCAGAAGAAATTGGTATATGTGTACAAAGCTGTCAGTTGTGTTTCCATAGCAATAGCTTCACATATTTTCAGAAAATGTTTGAAATGGATCATTAAGAGAATGAGAAGTAGACCCAAATAGTGTCTCATGTGGACTCAGACCTGTCTTTCTATTTGTGGTGTACCTGATGGAAAAATAACGCTAGGGGCAAACAGTCCAAGGTTTTCTTGTCTCAGCCATGGCTTTCTCTATCTTAAGTAGAGATGAGCAAACTTTTCAAAAGTTCGATTCGGCGGTTCGCTGAACTTTTCCGAAAAAGTTGGGACAAACTTTCATCTAAAACACAAGAAAAACAATGGCTGGCAGCCCTAAAAGTCCTTTATAACACCATGAAGTCACCCAAGGCTGTATAAAAACATGTTTTAGTGTACTAATTAGCATTTGAATAGGCCATAGTGAATTAGCATATGAATCACATACAACCTATTTAGCATTTCGATTGGCCACAGTTGTCTTTGTTGTTTAAAGCACATAAAACAGGGTTTGCGCTCCGGCAAGTGAAGAGCAGTAATAGCTTTTTACAAGCGTTGAAAAATGTAACTATTTGGGGCATCACAGGGTGTATACCTGTGGTTGTCTAGGCCTAGCAGTAGCAGACAAGCCCTCAAAAAATGATCCCATTTTTACTTAGTTGAAGAAGACCAAACAATAGCTTTTTTTTTTACAAGCCTTGATAAATGTACCCATTTTGTGCATCAGGGAGTAGACCTGCGATTGTGTAGGCCTGGTAGTAGCAGAGGATGTCAGCGGACTTGCTATTGGTGGTAGTAGTGGCATTAGCAGTACTGAAAGCCTAGGTAGAGGGATAGAAGATCTGTAGTGGTTGTGTAGGCAGGCTTTTTTCTGGAGTCTGCAAAAGCAGCATCAATGCCGCCGTCACCTGCTCCTGAGTGAAACATGCCAGCAGACCTAGCCTTGTGCCATTTTGCAGATGATCTGGCCCTACCTTGGCTCAGCTCTTTGTCGCTGCCAGTGCCCGAAGTACCCTCCTGCTCTGACGATGTCCCTTCCTTGTTGCCTGGGGCCCAGGTACTGTCCAAAACTTCATCATACTCCTCCTCCTGATCCCAGCCACTTCACTGTTCTGATATTTCATCATGGTCTACTTGCCTCTCCGCACCACAACCACCATCCTAACTGCCAGTATGTCCATGTCTACCACCACCCCCCACTGCCACAGCTATGACACCACTTCCACCTTCACCACCTCTGCAACAGACTCCAAAGGCTGACTGTCGACCCCTGATTTTTGGAGTTGGATGTAGTCTATTTGCAGTCTCTGAGGGGCTTTGGAGTGCATTTAGTGGGTACCTTGACAGTCTGTCCCCGATTGTGTAGAACCAGAATTTTGTTATGCATAGAGTCTCCAGATGAATTTCCTATAGTCTCCCATGCTATCTGGAGCCATGCTAGAAAATCTTCAACAGACTCCCCAGCTTTTTGCTTGTCAATAAAAGTAATAAATAAAATTGTTGTTCTGGGGTGCCATCTAATCCCTGTTCCTCTAAATAATCAAGCGCACTGTGTATCATGGCATTTTACTTAATTTCTTCCACTACAGCTGTGACTAACTGGTGCATGTCACTCCAGCAGTTGTTGTACCCTGCTCTATAGCGCACATGAAAGGCACCAGATTTTTCTGCGAGTCCGGAAGTCTGGCAAGCAGCTGGCATAGATCTGCTGGTTTCCAAGGTCGCCAGCTATGTGCTTTCTTTCTCTCATCCTCACTAGAGGACTTTAGAGCTAATTCAGAGCCTCTACGTTACACATTCCTGCATGTGTGAATTACATAAATGTCAGTTTTTTTGTCTTTTTCCCATTTTTTGTCCAAGTTGCCTTTCTTGCAGACTTTACAGTTTGCATACACCAAACTGAGTATTTGTTGTATTAATATTGGTGAAGCTGAGTTTTTGTGTTCTCATCTGCGTAAGTTTTTGGGTTTAGCATGTGTTTGTGTGTGACTCCGAGCCCTAATTTTGGCTGTTTTTGTGACTATAAAAACAGGTTTCTGGTCCCAAATTACACCCTCTTTTTGCTAGCGGGAACTGACATACACACTTCCTATGGAGCCCCTTGACGAGTTCTGTGAAGAGTACGAGCATCTGCAGCAGCGGGACCTGTTAACTATGTACCTTCCAGAGCTTAGTTATTCCCGCTATTGCCCGGACATCGATCAGCTGTCTGATCAACAGGTGTCCGAAATGACCTGACTGAACCGCCTTTCTCTTGCTCTTGAGAAGCTTTACGCCATGGTTGGCCACCGCCGAAAGAAAGGGCCATGCAATTGTGGGTATGGCCAAAATTGGTTGGCTGTTTTCAATTTTTAGTGAACGGCTTCTTCCAGAGGCTAGGGGCACTGTCTGTTGGCATGTCCCAGCCTTCGCTGAGCCGCGCCCTGACTAAATTTTTTGATGACATGGCTGTCCTGCAGGAGAAATACATCTCTTTACATGACAGCCTGGAATGCAGTGAGGTTGGGTTTTTTCAACATTGCAAATATGCCAAATTTCATGGGCACCATTGATTGCATACACGTTTCGATATGTTTAGGTGCACACCGTCCTGGTTCACCCTTTTGGTTTGATTTCTGTCCTCCATCAGTGTCAGCATAGTGGTGTTATTGTTAACCACCACCATTTGACCCAGCAGTGCCAACACAGTGTTATTCATGAGCTGCTGCTTCACACCCCTGCAGCCAGGTCCTCATGGATGAAACCGGCAGCCCCGACTCACCACTTTAAAATCGCAGGTGAAATTTCTCTGAATAGTGGTGCTATTTCCCCATGAGTTGGCACCGTCGTAACAAAGACAGGTGCTGCCTTGCTGCAGGTTGTGGTTGGTTGGCTTGGGGGCGCTCGGGGGAGGTGGTGGTGCTGGCAGACTCCTGCCCATGAGTCTGGAAGGTGGGGTGCAGGCCGGGCTCCGGTGGAGTCCACACTACATTGGGCCTGAGATGCACACTCTCCTGCGTGTGTGTGTCCTCTAGGTCATGGATCTGTTCCAAGAGAGGCTCCCACTTCAACGGGCCAGCTGTCATTGTAATTGGGGTTAACCCCATCTGTGTGCTATGTGTCCAATCATGTGTGTCCTAGGCCAGCATTTGCATTTTGTGCGTGCATGGTGCTACTCATGTTTGTGCCAACTGTTAGTGGTAGGGCTCCTCCCCCCTGGGCCAATCCTCATTTTGCAGGCGACTCTTACCACTGGTGGAAACATGCTGCCGATCAGTGTCGAAGGTTCCTGACACCCCCTGCTAGGTGGCAGGGTGCAGCATTCCCACCACTCACTCCTCCACCACCAGTTTGCAACCTAAAAACAAACACTACTGGGTGGCATGTGGGGGCGGATGCTGAGACTTATCCTGTTGGCTTGAAGAGCTGGGGCCACCAGGTTGCAGAGCTGTGTCGTTGAGCACAATCCAAAAGTATCAGCCTAGGGGAGAGCTATGTGCACCACTTGGCCTAGGTGCGTCAGCGACTCCTATCTGCCAGAACTGTCAACACGGAGAGTTGGGGCCGCCAAGTTGCAGAGCTGTGTCAGCAATTACAATCCAACAGTACTAGTGGAGGAGAGAGCTGGGTGCAAGACTTGGCCGAGGTGCATCAGCCACTCCTATCTGCCAGTACTGTCGGCTTGGAGAACTGTGAGCATTTTGGAGATGCTTAGGCACATGCTGGTTAGGAGTCATGTCATGTATCTACTCAGTGGTGCATATGCACATACTAAGGTGGTCACTGGCCAGGACAAATGGGGCATGCTGCACTGATCGGACCACAAACAACGAAAGTGGCCCCAGGTATGCCGGTTCTACAGCCAGTAAGTGGATGCCCAAAAGAGAAGGTGAGCACTCATGCAGAACTATGTAAGTGAATGTTCTTTTTTTTCTTCTAGCTGGGGAGTTTTGTCTGTGAATTAAGCCCACTCAGAGGAAAGGGGTCCAACCAGTGAGGCAAACCAGACAGGGTGTGGGTGTAAGACATCAGCCCTAAGCGGTGCCAACGTCCTCCCCACCAACCGCCCCGGAACCCGCTGAAGAGGAAGAGGCCCAGGTGTTGGGCTTGGAGTCGCACACAGCCCTGAAGTAGTCAGGTACGACATCACTGTTTGATGGAAGGAAATAACAAATGGCATGTCTGCTAAGTGCTGGTGTCTTGTGCTTCTCTTTCCCTACAGACTCTTCGGACCCGGGTGAATATGCTGCGATGGGGACACCTGAGACAGGAACGACACCAGACTCAGGTGGGTGCAAAACAATTTAAGCAACCACTATACGAACAGAACACACATCACACATGTGCTGACTTTTAACATCTGTTTGCATGTCATTACAGACCCAGATGTAGGAATGGTGCCAAGGTGAAGGGTTGCCCCCTAAAAGGGCAAATGACAGTGTGTTGGTAACTATTGAGCATTTGGGCAATGACCCATTAATATCTCAAGAGTAATGAATTCTTACCTTTACCCATTTCTGGTAAGCAAATAACGGTTTATTGGTTACACAAGATATAATTATAACCTACACACAGTGCAATCTGTCCAGCACCACCTTCCAAAATACACCAACTAGAGATGAGCGAACTTTTGAAAAATTCGATTCGACTGATTCGCCGAATTTTCCGACAAAAATCGTTTCGACCCGAATAAATTCGCGACGAATCGCTATTAAAAACGGCTATTTCTGAGCCTCCTACAGCCTCAATAGGGTTGTAAACCATTCAGACTTGCTGTAACACGCACAGGATGCGTGCTGGGTTAGTTAAATAATACTTTTAAGAAATATCACATGCAGATCAGAGGCATCGCTAATAGAATCGCAGAGCGGCACAATTGCAGAGAGTTGAAGTGGCATCACTATGAGGGGCAGAAGGAGCCCAAATATACACTGGAGTTGGCTTCAGGAGCCCAAAAATTGGATGAATCACACCCTGGAGTTGGCAGAAGTTGGCAGCAGCAGCAGCAGGAGCCCAAATATACACTGGAGTTGGCTTCAGGAGCCCAAAAATTGGATGAATCACACCCTGGAGTTGGCAGGAGTTGACAGCAGCAGCAGCAGGAGCCCAAATATACACTGGAGTTGGCTTCAGGAGCCCAAAAATTGGATGAATCACACCCTGGAGTTGGCAGAAGTTGGCAGCAGCAGCAGCAGGAGCCCAAATATACACTGGAGTTGGCTTCAGGAGCCCAAAAATTGGATGAATCACACCCTGGAGTTGGCAGGAGTTGACAGCAGCAGCAGCAGGAGCCCAAATATACACTGGAGTTGGCTTCAGGAGCCCAAAAATTGGATGAATCACACCCTGGAGTTGGCAGAAGTTGGCAGCAGCAGCAGCAGGAGCCCAAATATACACTGGAGTTGGCTTCAGGAGCCCAAAAATTGGATGAATCACACCCTGGAGTTGGCAGGAGTTGACAGCAGCAGCAGCAGGAGCCCAAATATACACTGGAGTTGGCTTCAGGAGCCCAAAAATTGGATGAATCACACCCTGGAGTTGGCAGAAGTTGGCAGCAGCAGCAGCAGGAGCCCAAATATACACTGGAGTTGGCTTCAGGAGCCCAAAAATTGGATGAATCACACCCTGGAGTTGGCAGAAGTTGGCAGCAGCAGCAGCAGGAGCCCAAATATACACTGGAGTTGGCTTCAGGAGCCCAAAAATTGGATGAATCACACCCTGGAGTTGGCAGGAGTTGACAGCAGCAGCAGCAGGAGCCCAAATATACACTGGAGTTGGCTTCAGGAGCCCAAAAATTGGATGAATCACACCCTGGAGTTGGCAGAAGTTGACAGCAGCAGCAGCAGGAGCCCAAATATACACTGGAGTTGGCTTCAGGAGCCCAAAAATTGGATGAATCACACCCTGGAGTTGGCAGGAGTTGACAGCAGCAGCAGCAGGAGCCCAAATATACACTGGAGTTGGCTTCAGGAGCCCAAAAATTGGATGAATCACACCCTGGAGTTGGCAGAAGTTGGCAGCAGCAGCAGCAGGAGCCCAAATATACACTGGAGTTGGCTTCAGGAGCCCAAAAATTGGATGAATCACACCCTGGAGTTGGCAGGAGTTGACAGCAGCAGCAGCAGGAGCCCAAATATACACTGGAGTTGGCTTCAGGAGCCCAAAAATTGGATGAATCACACCCTGGAGTTGGCAGAAGTTGGCAGCAGCAGCAGCAGGAGCCCAAATATACACTGGAGTTGGCTTCAGGAGCCCAAAAATTGGATGAATCACACCCTGGAGTTGGCAGGAGTTGACAGCAGCAGCAGCAGGAGCCCAAATATACACTGGAGTTGGCTTCAGGAGCCCAAAAATTGGATGAATCACACCCTGGAGTTGGCAGAAGTTGGCAGCAGCAGCAGCAGGAGCCCAAATATACACTGGAGTTGGCTTCAGGAGCCCAAAAATTGGATGAATCACACCCTGGAGTTGGCAGGAGTTGACAGCAGCAGCAGCAGGAGCCCAAATATACACTGGAGTTGGCTTCAGGAGCCCAAAAATTGGATGAATCACACCCTGGAGTTGGCAGAAGTTGGCAGCAGCAGCAGCAGGAGCCCAAATATACACTGGAGTTGGCTTCAGGAGCCCAAAAATTGGATGAATCACACCCTGGAGTTGGCAGAAGTTGGCAGCAGCAGCAGCAGGAGCCCAAATATACACTGGAGTTGGCTTCAGGAGCCCAAAAATTGGATGAATCACACCCTGGAGTTGGCAGGAGTTGACAGCAGCAGCAGCAGGAGCCCAAATATACACTGGAGTTGGCTTCAGGAGCCCAAAAATTGGATGAATCACACCCTGGAGTTGGCAGGAGTTGACAGCAGCAGCAGCAGGAGCCCAAATATACACTGGAGTTGGCTTCAGGAGCCCAAAAATTGGATGAATCACACCCTGGAGTTGGCAGGAGTTGACAGCAGCAGCAGCAGGAGCCCAAATATACACTGGAGTTGGCTTCAGGAGCCCAAAAATTGGATGAATCACACCCTGGAGTTGGCAGAAGTTGGCAGCAGCAGCAGCAGGAGCCCAAATATACACTGGAGTTGGCTTCAGGAGCCCAAAAATTGGATGAATCACACCCTGGAGTTGGCAGGAGTTGACAGCAGCAGCAGCAGGAGCCCAAATATACACTGGAGTTGGCTTCAGGAGCCCAAAAATTGGATGAATCACACCCTGGAGTTGGCAGAAGTTGGCAGCAGCAGCAGCAGGAGCCCAAATATACACTGGAGTTGGCTTCAGGAGCCCAAAAGTTGGATGAATCACACCCTGGAGTTGGCAGGAGTTGACAGCAGCAGCAGCAGGAGCCCAAATATACACTGGAGTTGGCTTCAGGAGCCCAAAAATTGGATGAATCACACCTTGGAGTTGGCAGCAGCAGCAGCAGGAGCCCAAATATACACTGGAGTTGGCTTCAGGAGCCCAAAAATTGGATGAATCACACCCTGGAGTTGGCAGGAGTTGACAGCAGCAGCAGCAGGAGCCCAAATATACACTGGAGTTGGCTTCAGGAGCCCAAAAATTGGATGAATCACACCCTGGAGTTGGCAGAAGTTGGCAGCAGCAGCAGCAGGAGCCCAAATATACACTGGAGTTGGCTTCAGGAGCCCAAAAATTGGATGAATCACACCCTGGAGTTGGCAGAAGTTGGCAGCAGCAGCAGCAGGAGCCCAAATATACACTGGAGTTGGCTTCAGGAGCCCAAAAATTGGATGAATCACACCCTGGAGTTGGCAGGAGTTGACAGCAGCAGCAGCAGGAGCCCAAATATACACTGGAGTTGGCTTCAGGAGCCCAAAAATTGGATGAATCACACCCTGGAGTTGGCAGAAGTTGGCAGCAGCAGCAGCAGGAGCCCAAATATACACTGGAGTTGGCTTCAGGAGCCCAAAAATTGGATGAATCACACCCTGGAGTTGGCAGGAGTTGACAGCAGCAGCAGCAGGAGCCCAAATATACACTGGAGTTGGCTTCAGGAGCCCAAAAATTGGATGAATCACACCCTGGAGTTGGCAGAAGTTGGCAGCAGCAGCAGCAGGAGCCCAAATATACACTGGAGTTGGCTTCAGGAGCCCAAAAATTGGATGAATCACACCCTGGAGTTGGCAGAAGTTGGCAGCAGCAGCAGCAGGAGCCCAAATATACACTGGAGTTGGCTTCAGGAGCCCAAAAATTGGATGAATCACACCCTGGAGTTGGCAGGAGTTGACAGCAGCAGCAGCAGGAGCCCAAATATACACTGGAGTTGGCTTCAGGAGCCCAAAAATTGGATGAATCACACCCTGGAGTTGGCAGAAGTTGGCAGCAGCAGCAGCAGGAGCCCAAATATACACTGGAGTTGGCTTCAGGAGCCCAAAAATTGGATGAATCACACCCTGGAGTTGGCAGGAGTTGACAGTAGCAGCAGCAGGAGCCCAAATATACACTGGAGTTGGCTTCAGGAGCCCAAAAATTGGATGAATCACACCCTGGAGTTGGCAGAAGTTGGCAGCAGCAGCAGCAGGAGCCCAAATATACACTGGAGTTGGCTTCAGGAGCCCAAAAATTGGATGAATCACACCCTGGAGTTGGCAGAAGTTGGCAGCAGCAGCAGCAGGAGCCCAAATATACACTGGAGTTGGCTTCAGGAGCCCAAAAATTGGATGAATCACACCCTGGAGTTGGCAGGAGTTGACAGTAGCAGCAGCAGGAGCCCAAATATACACTGGAGTTGGCTTCAGGAGCCCAAAAATTGGATGAATCACACCCTGGAGTTGGCAGAAGTTGGCAGCAGCAGCAGCAGGAGCCCAAATATACACTGGAGTTGGCTTCAGGAGCCCAAAAATTGGATGAATCACACCCTGGAGTTGGCAGGAGTTGACAGCAGCAGCAGCAGGAGCCCAAATATACACTGGAGTTGGCTTCAGGAGCCCAAAAATTGGATGAATCACACCCTGGAGTTGGCAGGAGTTGACAGCAGCAGCAGCAGGAGCCCAAATATACACTGGAGTTGGCTTCAGGAGCCCAAAAATTGGATGAATCACACCCTGGAGTTGGCAGAAGTTGGCAGCAGCAGCAGCAGGAGCCCAAATATACACTGGAGTTGGCTTCAGGAGCCCAAAAATTGGATGAATCACACCCTGGAGTTGGCAGGAGTTGACAGCAGCAGCAGCAGGAGCCCAAATATACACTGGAGTTGGCTTCAGGAGCCCAAAAATTGGATGAATCACACCCTGGAGTTGGCAGAAGTTGGCAGCAGCAGCAGCAGGAGCCCAAATATACACTGGAGTTGGCTTCAGGAGCCCAAAAATTGGATGAATCACACCCTGGAGTTGGCAGGAGTTGACAGCAGCAGCAGCAGGAGCCCAAATATACACTGGAGTTGGCTTCAGGAGCCCAAAAATTGGATGAATCACACCCTGGAGTTGGCAGAAGTTGGCAGCAGCAGCAGCAGGAGCCCAAATATACACTGGAGTTGGCTTCAGGAGCCCAAAAATTGGATGAATCACACCCTGGAGTTGGCAGGAGTTGACAGCAGCAGCAGCAGGAGCCCAAATATACACTGGAGTTGGCTTCAGGAGCCCAAAAATTGGATGAATCACACCCTGGAGTTGGCAGGAGTTGACAGCAGCAGCAGCAGGAGCCCAAATATACACTGGAGTTGGCTTCAGGAGCCCAAAAATTGGATGAATCACACCCTGGAGTTGGCAGAAGTTGGCAGCAGCAGCAGCAGGAGCCCAAATATACACTGGAGTTGGCTTCAGGAGCCCAAAAATTGGATGAATCACACCCTGGAGTTGGCAGGAGTTGACAGCAGCAGCAGCAGGAGCCCAAATATACACTGGAGTTGGCTTCAGGAGCCCAAAAATTGGATGAATCACACCCTGGAGTTGGCAGAAGTTGGCAGCAGCAGCAGCAGGAGCCCAAATATACACTGGAGTTGGCTTCAGGAGCCCAAAAATTGGATGAATCACACCCTGGAGTTGGCAGGAGTTGACAGCAGCAGCAGCAGGAGCCCAAATATACACTGGAGTTGGCTTCAGGAGCCCAAAAATTGGATGAATCACACCCTGGAGTTGGCAGAAGTTGGCAGCAGCAGCAGCAGGAGCCCAAATATACACTGGAGTTGGCTTCAGGAGCCCAAAAATTGGATGAATCACACCCTGGAGTTGGCAGAAGTTGGCAGCAGCAGCAGCAGGAGCCCAAATATACACTGGAGTTGGCTTCAGGAGCCCAAAAATTGGATGAATCACACCCTGGAGTTGGCAGGAGTTGACAGTAGCAGCAGCAGGAGCCCAAATATACACTGGAGTTGGCTTCAGGAGCCCAAAAATTGGATGAATCACACCCTGGAGTTGGCAGAAGTTGGCAGCAGCAGCAGCAGGAGCCCAAATATACACTGGAGTTGGCTTCAGGAGCCCAAAAATTGGATGAATCACACCCTGGAGTTGGCAGGAGTTGACAGTAGCAGCAGCAGGAGCCCAAATATACACTGGAGTTGGCTTCAGGAGCCCAAAAATTGGATGAATCACACCCTGGAGTTGGCAGAAGTTGGCAGCAGCAGCAGCAGGAGCCCAAATATACACTGGAGTTGGCTTCAGGAGCCCAAAAATTGGATGAATCACACCCTGGAGTTGGCAGGAGTTGACAGCAGCAGCAGCAGGAGCCCAAATATACACTGGAGTTGGCTTCAGGAGCCCAAAAATTGGATGAATCACACCCTGGAGTTGGCAGGAGTTGACAGTAGCAGCAGCAGGAGCCCAAAAAATGGCCTAAAGACATAAATATGTTTTGCACCATTTGGAAAGTGTAAAACGTGGCACCATGCTGAATCTAGTCGCATGCATCAGGCATTGGTGGGTGGAAATCCTGGCTGATCCATCCCTGATTCATTTTGACAAAGGTGAGTCTCTCCACATTTTTAGTTGACAGACGAGTTCTCCTCGCCGTAACTATGGCCCCCGCCGCACTAAACACCCGCTCAGATGGCACGCTACTTGCCGGGCAGGACAGCTTTTCCAGGGCAAACTCTGCTAGTTGCGGCCACAAATCAAGTTTGGCTGCCCAGAAGTCCAGCGGATCCTCAAGGTGTGTTGGCATGGTCATGTCAAAGTATGACATGACCTGCTGGTTCAGGTCCTGCTCCAGGTCTTCCTGCTGCTCATGAGTAGCCTCACTATGCGGGTGTAGAAAGCTACTCATTAGCGACTGAAGACTGAGGCTGCTGCTGCTGATGGAGCTTCTGCTGCTGCTGCTGCCAACCCCCCCAGCGGCCATGGCAGTGGAAGGTGAGCGCAGAGGTCCCCTCGAGTCAGACCTGCGAGAGTATGGACCATGGCGCAGATAGGCATCGGCCAACTGCCTACGTAGAATGTCTTTGTAGTAGTTGAGTTTGTCCTCCCTCTCGGTGGGTTTAAAAAATGCCCCCATTTTGTGCCGGAAGCGAGGGTCCAATAAGGTGGACAGCCAGAAGTCATCCCGCCGACAGATGGAAACAATTCTGGGGTCACTACGCAAGCACGTGAGCATGCTTCGTGCCATTTGCGCAAGTGACTCGGATGGACTACCTGTCTCCATCTCCACTGCATACTGCCACGGTGTGCCCGGGTCCTCTGTCTCTCCTTCCTCAAAAACCTCTAGCTCCTCTGGCTGCTCCTGCTCCTCCTCTCCTGTCCGCTGACTAGATAAACCAGCCATTTCGCCAAGCCTAAACTGTGTTTCGCTGGGCAACTCCTCCTCCTCCTCTTCCTCCTCCTCCTCCTCCAGTTCAGCTCCAAGGGGGTTCATGTGGCCGTAAGATGTAAACGCCATGTCTCCAGTGCCCTGACCAGCCATGGTTTCCAACATGTGCTGTAGTACATGAAGCAGTGGAATCACGTCGTTCATCCCGTAATCCTGCCGACTGACAAATAAAGTGGCTTCCTCAAAGGGCCTGAGCAAACGGCAGGTGTCACGTATGAGCTGCCACTGGTTGACATTGAAGTTACACAGGGGAGTCCCCCTATCTGCTTGGATCATCAGGAAATCCGTGATGGCTTTTCTCTGTTCATATAATCGGTCCAACATGTGAAGGGTGGAATTCCAACGGGTGGAAACATCGCAAATCAGACTATGTTGGGGGATACCATTCTGACGCTGTAGCTCAAGAAGGGTGTGTTTGGCGGTGTAGGAGTGGCTGAAGTGCATGCAAAGTTTCCGTGAAGTTGTTAGGATGTCCTGCAGATGGGGGGAACACTTCAGAAACCGCTTGACAACCAGATTGAAGACGTGAGCCATGCAGGGGGCATGGGTCAGGCTTCCTTGGCGCAGCGCAGACAAAATGTTCTTCCCATTGTCGGTAACCATGATTCCCATTTTAAGTTTTCTCGGAGTAAGCCATGTTTGGATTTCCTGATGAATACATTTAAGCAGTTCCTCCCCTGTGTGACTCCGTTCGCCAAGACAAACCATGTGAAGCACTGCGTGACACCTCCGTGCCCTGCACACATGGTAGACTGGAGGGGCACTGAGACTTGAGCCTACAGTGGAGGGTGAGGAGATGGCGGAGGATGAGGAGGCCGAGTCGCACGGTGTCACAGGCCCAATGGGCAGAGAGCGCGGAGGCCGAAGCGGCGTGACCTGTCCAAGTTGCTGCTGCAAAGGGACCACATTCACCCAGTGGGCCGTAAACGACATGTACTGCCCCTGACCGTAGTTACAGCTCCAGATGTCGGCGCTGCCATGTATTTTGCTACACACCGACAGGCTCAAGGACTGGCCCACCTTCTGTTCAACAAAAGTGTGCAGCGCTGGTACTGCCTTCTTGGCAAAGAAATGACGGCTTGGGACTCTCCACCTCGGCTCGGCACAAGCCATCAGTTCTCTGAAAGGTGCAGATTCCACCACCTGAAAAGGGAGCGACTGCAGCACCAGCAACTTGGACAGGAGCACATTCAGCTTCTGCGCCGTAGGATGAGTGGGCGCATACTGCTGTCTCTTGGACATGGCTTCGCTGATGGATTGCTGGCGGGATGCATGACTTGGAGGAGGAGGAGGAGGAGCAGGAGCGACAGAGGATGGGTATGACGCACAGCTGCCTTCGGCTGAGGTGCTGGAGCCTTGGCTGGCAGAAATTGGGAGCTCACTTGGTGAGGAAGCAGACTGGACCACCCCTTGGGAGCCTCGGTTCTCCCAGGTCGTTTTATGGTGACGCATCATATGTTGACGCAGGGCCGTGGTGCCAACATTTGGACCCTGGCCACGCTTCACCTTTTGCCTACATATCTTGCATGTGGCCATGTTACCCTCCTGCGGATGCCTCAGGAAAAACTGCCACACTGCCGAGTAGCTACTTTTCCCACCCCCTGGCCTCACTGATTCACTGCTGCTGTTGCCAACTCCAGGAACCCCTGCTCCACTACCTCCCGATAAGGTAGACTGCCGCACAGCAGGTGCTCTACCCCGGCCCCGGCCCCGGCCGGCTCCAGCCTTTGGAATTGTGCCCCCATGCTGACTGCTACCACTTTGCTGCCTCAGCTGCTGACTCCGGGGCAACCTGCACCCCTCTTCTCCTGATGATGACGATGAAGCCCCTTCATCACCCGGCTCCCAAGTGCGATCGGCTTCATCGTCATCATCATCATCATCACCGGGTTGTGGCTGTACGTCACTGATGTTCGTGGATTCGTCAACAGTGTCTGGCGCAGGAGCTGGAACGCTCGCAGCACCCACGACACTGTCCACATCACTATTTGTCTGCCTAGCTAAAGAAGCCACCTCCATTTCTTGGCTGGGCAGTAGCTGCTGACTGTCCTCTATCTGATGGTCCTCCTCACTAAAGAGTGGAGCTGAACCCAAAGCATAGGATACGTCGCTGGGGGAGGGAACGGCGTAGGCCAGAGGCAATGGGAGGACAGGGACTGCTCTCGGGGCATGCCAACTCAGGGTTGTGTCAGAGGAACCTACCGACCCTAGACTGGGGGTCTCAGACGTAAGTTGTGATGATGTTGTTGATGAGCGCGTCAACCAATCTACCACGGCAGATGCGTTACTGGTGGAGACCCGACCGCTAGCAGATACTGGCAGATTAGGTCTCTCAGCGTGACTCCTGCTGCTACTGGCCCCCAGTCTGATGCGAGCTCTTCCTGCGGAATCTTGGCCTCTGCCACTCCTCTTTTCACTTCCAGGCACTTGTCTGCCCGACATAGTCTAACTGGCGTGGTAGTAGGTGATATTTAAAAAAACCCCGGGCAGCGGTGGGTCTATATGAAACAGAATATAATGCACACCAAAAGTGAGCAGTAACACTCAGCCTCCAACAGGCCTGCTTAGTGTAAATAAGAGAGCTGCTTAGTGTAAATAAAGAGGGGTATGCTATGTTACAGAATGGGATGCCTCAACAGAAGTGCACCTGGCAGGCAGCAGTAAGCCTATGCCCAGCAAAAGTGTCTTATAATATAATATAATAAGAGCAAATGCTTATATGGTCTTAAACAGAGGCTGCTTTAGTCACAGAATGGGATGCCCTGGGCAGGAATCGACCTGGCAGGGTCCAGTAGGGCTTTGGCCAGCAAAAGTGTCTTTATCAGGCCTAATTTCAAATATGATAAGAGCAAATGCTTATATGGTCTTAAACAGAGGCTGCTTTAGTCACAGAATGGGATGCCCCGGGCAGGAATCGAGCTGCCAGGGTACAGTAGTGCTTTGGCCAGCAAAAGTGTCTTTATCAGGCCTAATTTCAAATATGATTAGAGCAAATGCTTATATGGTCTTAAACAGAGGCTGCTTTAGTCACAGAATGGGATGCCCCGGGCAGGAATCGAGCTGCCAGGGTACAGTAGTGCTTGGCCAGCAAAAGTGTCTTTATCAGGCCTAATTTCAAATATGATTAGAGCAAATGCTTATATGGTCTTAAACAGAGGCTGCTTTAGTCACAGAATGGGATGCCCCGGGCAGGAATCGAGCTGCCAGGGTACAGTAGTGCTTTGGCCAGCAAAAGTGTCTTTATCAGGCCTAATTTCAAATATGATTAGAGCAAATGCTTATATGGTCTTAAACAGAGGCTGCTTTAGTCACAGAATGGGATGCCCCGGGCAGGAATCGAGCTGCCAGGGTACAGTAGTGCTTTGGCCAGCAAAAGTGTCTTTATCAGGCCTAATTTCAAATATGATTAGAGCAAATGCTTATATGGTCTTAAACAGAGGCTGCTTTAGTCACAGAATGGGATGCCCCGGGCAGGAATCGAGCTGCCAGGGTACAGTAGTGCTTTGGCCAGCAAAAGTGTCTTTATCAGGCCTAATTTCAAATATGATTAGAGCAAATGCTTATATGGTCTTAAACAGAGGCTGCTTTAGTCACAGAATGGGATGCCCCGGGCAGGAATCGAGCTGCCAGGGTACAGTAGTGCTTTGGCCAGCAAAAGTGTCTTTATCAGGCCTAATTTCAAATATGATTAGAGCAAATGCTTATATGGTCTTAAACAGAGGCTGCTTTAGTCACAGAATGGGATGCCCCGGGCAGGAATCGAGCTGCCAGGGTACAGTAGTGCTTTGGCCAGCAAAAGTGTCTTTATCAGGCCTAATTTCAAATATGATTAGAGCAAATGCTTATATGGTCTTAAACAGAGGCTGCTTTAGTCACAGAATGGGATGCCCCGGGCAGGAATCGAGCTGCCAGGTACAGTAGTGCTTTGGCCAGCAAAAGTGTCTTTATCAGGCCTAATTTCAAATATGATTAGAGCAAATGCTATATGGTCTTAAACAGAGGCTGCTTTAGTCACAGAATGGGATGCCCCGGGCAGGAATCGAGCTGCCAGGGTACAGTAGTGCTTTGGCCAGCAAAAAGTGTCTTTATCAGGCCTAATTTCAAATATGATTAGAGCAAATAATGCTTATATGGTCTTAAACAGAGGCTGCTTTAGTCACAGAATGGGATGCCCCGGGCAGGAATCGAGCTGCCAGGGTACAGTAGTGCTTTGGCCAGCAAAAGTGTCTTTATCAGGCCTAATTTCAAATATGATTAGAGCAAATGCTTATATGGTCTTAAACAGAGGCTGCTTTAGTCACAGAATGGGATGCCCCGGGCAGGAATCGAGCTGCCAGGGTACAGTAGTGCTTTGGCCAGCAAAAGTGTCTTTATCAGGCCTAATTTCAAATATGATTAGAGCAAATGCTTATATGGTCTTAAACAGAGGCTGCTTTAGTCACAGAATGGGATGCCCCGGGCAGGAATCGAGCTGCCAGGGTACAGTAGTGCTTTGGCCAGCAAAAGTGTCTTTATCAGGCCTAATTTCAAATATGATTAGAGCAAATGCTTATATGGTCTTAAACAGAGGCTGCTTTAGTCACAGAATGGGATGCCCCGGGCAGGAATCGAGCTGCCAGGGTACAGTAGTGCTTTGGCCAGCAAAAGTGTCTTTATCAGGCCTAATTTCAAATATGATTAGAGCAAATGCTTATATGGTCTTAAACAGAGGCTGCTTTAGTCACAGAATGGGATGCCCCGGGCAGGAATCGAGCTGCCAGGGTACAGTAGTGCTTTGGCCAGCAAAAGTGTCTTTATCAGGCCTAATTTCAAATATGATTAGAGCAAATGCTTATATGGTCTTAAACAGAGGCTGCTTTAGTCACAGAATGGGATGCCCCGGGCAGGAATCGAGCTGCCAGGGTACAGTAGTGCTTTGGCCAGCAAAAGTGTCTTTATCAGGCCTAATTTCAAATATGATTAGAGCAAATGCTTATATGGTCTTAAACAGAGGCTGCTTTAGTCACAGAATGGGATGCCCCGGGCAGGAATCGAGCTGCCAGGGTACAGTAGTGCTTTCAAAAGTGTCTTTATCAGGCCTAATTTCAAATATGATTAGAGCAAATGCTTATATGGTCTTAAACAGAGGCTGCTTTAGTCACAGAATGGGATGCCCCGGGCAGGAATCGAGCTGCCAGGGTACAGTAGTGCTTTGGCCAGCAAAAGTGTCTTTATCAGGCCTAATTTCAAATATGATTAGAGCAAATGCTTATATGGTCTTAAACAGAGGCTGCTTTAGTCACAGAATGGGATGCCCCGGGCAGGAATCGAGCTGCCAGGGTACAGTAGTGCTTTGGCCAGCAAAAGTGTCTTTATCAGGCCTAATTTCAAATATGATTAGAGCAAATGCTTATATGGTCTTAAACAGAGGCTGCTTTAGTCACAGAATGGGATGCCCCGGGCAGGAATCGAGCTGCCAGGGTACAGTAGTGCTTTGGCCAGCAAAAGTGTCTTTATCAGGCCTAATTTCAAATATGATTAGAGCAAATGCTTATATGGTCTTAAACAGAGGCTGCTTTAGTCACAGAATGGGATGCCCGGGCAGGAATCGAGCTGCCAGGGTACAGTAGTGCTTTGGCCAGCAAAAGTGTCTTTATCAGGCCTAATTTCAAATATGATTAGAGCAAATGCTTATATGGTCTTAAACAGAGGCTGCTTTAGTCACAGAATGGGATGCCCCGGGCAGGAATCGAGCTGCCAGGGTACAGTAGTGCTTTGGCCAGCAAAAGTGTCTTTATCAGGGCCTAATTTCAAATATGATTAGAGCAAATGCTTATATGGTCTTAAACAGAGGCTGCTTTAGTCACAGAATGGGATGCCCCGGGCAGGAATCGAGCTGCCAGGGTACAGTAGTGCTTTGGCCAGCAAAAGTGTCTTTATCAGGCCTAATTTCAAATATGATTAGAGCAAATGCTTATATGGTCTTAAACAGAGGCTGCTTTAGTCACAGAATGGATGCCCCGGGCAGGAATCGAGCTGCCAGGGTACAGTAGTGCTTTGGCCAGCAAAAGTGTCTTTATCAGGCCTAATTTCAAATATGATTAGAGCAAATGCTTATATGGTCTTAAACAGAGGCTGCTTTAGTCACAGAATGGGATGCCCCGGGCAGGAATCGAGCTGCCAGGGTACAGTAGTGCTTTGGCCAGCAAAAGTGTCTTTATCAGGCCTAATTTCAAATTTGATTAGAGCAAATGCTTATATGGTCTTAAACAGAGGCTGCTTTAGTCACAGAATGGGATGCCCCGGGCAGGAATCGAGCTGCCAGGGTACAGTAGTGCTTTGGCCAGCAAAAGTGTCTTTATCAGGCCTAATTTCAATATGATTAGAGCAAATGCTTATATGGTCTTAAACAGAGGCTGCTTTAGTCACAGAATGGGATGCCCCGGGCAGGAATCGAGCTGCCAGGGTACAGTAGTGCTTTGGCCAGCAAAAGTGTCTTTATCAGGCCTAATTTCAAATATGATTAGAGCAAATGCTTATATGGTCTTAAACAGAGGCTGCTTTAGTCACAGAATGGGATGCCCCGGGCAGGAATCGAGCTGCCAGGGTACAGTAGTGCTTTGGCCAGCAAAAGTGTCTTTATCAGGCCTAATTTCAAATATGATTAGAGCAAATGCTTATATGGTCTTAAACAGAGGCTGCTTTAGTCACAGAATGGGATGCCCCGGGCAGGAATCGAGCTGCCAGGGTACAGTAGTGCTTTGGCCAGCAAAAGTGTCTTTATCAGGGCCTAATTTCAAATATGATTAGAGCAAATGCTTATATGGTCTTAAACAGAGGCTGCTTTAGTCACAGAATGGGATGCCCCGGGCAGGAATCGAGCTGCCAGGGTACAGTAGTGCTTTGGCCAGCAAAAGTGTCTTTATCAGGCCTAATTTCAAATATGATTAGAGCAAATGCTTATATGGTCTTAAACAGAGGCTGCTTTAGTCACAGAATGGGATGCCCCGGGCAGGAATCGAGCTGCCAGGGTACAGTAGTGCTTTGGCCAGCAAAAGTGTCTTTATCAGGCCTAATTTCAAATATGATTAGAGCAAATGCTTATATGGTCTTAAACAGAGGCTGCTTTAGTCACAGAATGGGATGCCCCGGGCAGGAATCGAGCTGCCAGGGTACAGTAGTGCTTTGGCCAGCAAAAGTGTCTTTATCAGGCCTAATTTCAAATATGATTAGAGCAAATGCTTATATGGTCTTAAACAGAGGCTGCTTTAGTCACAGAATGGGATGCCCCGGGCAGGAATCGAGCTGCCAGGGTACAGTAGTGCTTTGGCCAGCAAAAGTGTCTTTATCAGGCCTAATTTCAAATATGATTAGAGCAAATGCTTATATGGTCTTAAACAGAGGCTGCTTTAGTCACAGAATGGATGCCCCGGGCAGGAATCGAGCTGCCAGGGTACAGTAGTGCTTTGGCCAGCAAAAGTGTCTTTATCAGGCCTAATTTCAAATATGATTAGAGCAAATGCTTATATGGTCTTAAACAGAGGCTGCTTTAGTCACAGAATGGGATGCCCCGGGCAGGAATCGAGCTGCCAGGGTACAGTAGTGCTTTGGCCAGCAAAAGTGTCTTTATCAGGCCTAATTTCAAATATGATTAGAGCAAATGCTTATATGGTCTTAAACAGAGGCTGCTTTAAGTCACAGAATGGGATGCCCCGGGCAGGAATCGAGCTGCCAGGGTACAGTAGTGCTTTGGCCAGCAAAAGTGTCTTTATCAGGCCTAATTTCAAATATGATTAGAGCAAATGCTTATATGGTCTTAAACAGAGGCTGCTTTAGTCACAGAATGGGATGCCCCGGGCAGGAATCGAGCTGCCAGGGTACAGTAGTGCTTTGGCCAGCAAAAGTGTCTTTATCAGGCCTAATTTCAAATATGATTAGAGCAAATGCTTATATGGTCTTAAACAGAGGCTGCTTTAGTCACAGAATGGGATGCCCCGGGCAGGAATCGAGCTGCCAGGGTACAGTAGTGCTTTGGCCAGCAAAAGTGTCTTTATCAGGCCTATTTCAAATATGATTAGAGCAAATGCTTATATGGTCTTAAACAGAGGCTGCTTTAGTCACAGAATGGGATGCCCCGGGCAGGAATCGAGCTGCCAGGGTACAGTAGTGCTTTGGCCAGCAAAAGTGTCTTTATCAGGCCTAATTTCAAATATGATTAGAGCAAATGCTTATATGGTCTTAAACAGAGGCTGCTTTAGTCACAGAATGGGATGCCCCGGGCAGGAATCGAGCTGCCAGGGTACAGTAGTGCTTTGGCCAGCAAAAGTGTCTTTATCAGCCTAATTTCAAATATGATTAGAGCAAATGCTTATATGGTCTTAAACAGAGGCTGCTTTAGTCACAGAATGGGATGCCCCCGGGCAGGAATCGAGCTGCCAGGGTACAGTAGTGCTTTGGCCAGCAAAAGTGTCTTTATCAGGCCTAATTTCAAATATGATTAGAGCAAATGCTTATATGGTCTTAAACAGAGGCTGCTTTAGTCACAGAATGGGATGCCCCGGGCAGGAATCGAGCTGCCAGGGTACAGTAGTGCTTTGGCCAGCAAAAGTGTCTTTATCAGGCCTAATTTCAAATATGATTAGAGCAAATGCTTATATGGTCTTAAACAGAGGCTGCTTTAGTCACAGAATGGGATGCCCCGGGCAGGAATCGAGCTGCCAGGGTACAGTAGTGCTTTGGCCAGCAAAAGTGTCTTTATCAGGCCTAATTTCAAATATGATTAGAGCAAATGCTTATATGGTCTTAAACAGAGGCTGCTTTAGTCACAGAATGGGATGCCCCGGGCAGGAATCGAGCTGCCAGGGTACAGTAGTGCTTTGGCCAGCAAAAGTGTCTTTATCAGGCCTAATTTCAATATGATTAGAGCAAATGCTTATATGGTCTTAAACAGAGGCTGCTTTAGTCACAGAATGGGATGCCCCGGGCAGGAATCGAGCTGCCAGGGTACAGTAGTGCTTTGGCCAGCAAAAGTGTCTTTATCAGGCCTAATTTCAAATATGATTAGAGCAAATGCTTATATGGTCTTAAACAGAGGCTGCTTTAGTCACAGAATGGGATGCCCCGGGCAGGAATCGAGGCTGCCAGGGTACAGTAGTGCTTTGGCCAGCAAAAGTGTCTTTATCAGGCCTAATTTCAAATATGATTAGAGCAAATGCTTATATGGTCTTAAACAGAGGCTGCTTTAGTCACAGAATGGGATGCCCCGGGCAGGAATCGAGCTGCCAGGGTACAGTAGTGCTTTGGCCAGCAAAAGTGTCTTTATCAGGCCTAATTTCAAATATGATTAGAGCAAATGCTTATATGGTCCTTAAACAGAGGCTGCTTTAGTCACAGAATGGGATGCCCCGGGCAGGAATCGAGCTGCCAGGGTACAGTAGTGCTTTGGCCAGCAAAAGTGTCTTTATTCAGGCCCTAATTTCA